>CAUYPK010123191.1:0-15414 GCA_963574355.1 Loris lydekkerianus | reverse complement strand
TTGTTGTTGTTGTTGTTGTTGTTGTTGTTGCAGTTTGGCTGGGGCTGGGTTTGAACCCACCACACTCGGCATATGGGTCCGGCGCCCTACCCGCTGAGCCACAGGCGCCGCCCTCTGCAATTTCTGTGTCATCCTCACTTGCTTCTATTTCATCAGTTCTTTGTGTGCTTTTATGCTGGTCTGTACTTTGGTCAACCTTGCTTGGTAAATTGCTTCTGGGCTAGGTTCATTACAGGCCACCACCTTATCATCTATTACAACAAAACCTTCAAATCTACTCCTTCAGGTTCAGCCCCCGTAGCACAGTGGTTAAGGCGCCAGCCACATACACCAAGTATTGGTGAAAGGCCTATATGCCTCTGGCCAAAAGGCTATTTGAGAGGGAGCAGTGAAAAGACTTTGTCCAGGCATACTTGTGAGAAACTGAGGCAGAATCCCATATGGCTGGGTTGGTTGTGGGCATAAAGCCCCCCCTTGATTTAATGCCCACATGGGAGCGGAGGCTTGCAAACAAATTTCTGTATGTCTTAGGAATTTCCTGACTATGCCTTGCTTAAAGACTAAAGTAACTGCTTCCATATGGTGAGGCCAGTAAGACAGATATTCAATCTCTTTTTCCCCCAGAGCCTCAGGCTTTATCAGATAAGAGCAAAGAAGTAATGGCTAACAACATGTTCTCCATTAAGTCATGTATTTTTAGGAGGATTAAGTTTGATGAAGTAGTTATCAGTTAAACCTTAGCCCATAAGGATAGCTTTAGATAATGTTAGTAAAATGGTTGTCAGTTAATCTGGTTTATCTGTAGGCCCCTAAGTACCAGGCAGTAAAAGGCCTGGGGCCAAGTTTTAAGTTATGTGTTTATTAATTAAGTTTTGTGCCTATATAAGCTTTGGTGGAAGAAATAAAGATTACCACTTGCCGTGAGAGTGTAAGTGGTCCTCCTTGTTACTCAGACTATTTCACTGCAAGACTCATTCCTCTGCGCCATGGATCAATAGGGAGACATTCACCAACACTGAGGGTGGCAGGTTTGACCAGGCCGGGGCCATCTAAACAACAATGACAACTGCAACAAAAAATAGTTGGGTGTTGTGGCAGGTGCCTGTAGTCCCAGCTACTTGGGAGACTGAAGCAAGAGAATTGCTTAAGCTGAAAAGTTTGAGGTTGCTATGAACTATGTCACCATTGTACTCTACCAAGGGCGACATACTGAGATTCTGTCTCAAAAAAAAAAAAAAAAAAAAAAAAAAAAATCTACTCCTTCAAATTCTGCCTCATGCCTGATGTGGCCAAAACATCATGCTCTTGGGTTATGACAAATACAACTTTCTTGAAACACTTCTGTATTATTTGTAGCTGAACTTTAGTACAAGAGGAACTGATCCAGAGGACAGCATCCACAGCACCAACTGATGCAGCAGACGAAGTTGCTTCCACTGAAAGGCCATCTGTTTGTGTGTTTTACAGGAGCTGGGCTCAGTAGTGCATTTTAAATATTTTGATGCCTTGATGAAGAGGTTAGACTTTTGAGGTCGTGTTTGCAGCCAGTGTAATGTTTGTGAGATGATTCACTTGTGGGTGGCTGGGACAGTTGTCTACTATCAATAGAACAGACCATTTCTTCTTCATTTGTCAGTTGATAATCACTTACCCACTCCTTAAATAGGGCACCAGCCATTGATGCACATTTGTTTGATCTCCAAGTGATGGAGAAGCTTCAGGCTTCAGGTTCTTGACTGTGTGTGGCTTTACCACTCACCAAGGGCTTAAATTTCTCTCTGTATGAGCTAGTGCAAAGTAGAACTGTGAAATGTTCTTTGGAAAGTTTTCCACTGTTACATTTGTCACCCTTCATGATGCTCCTGTCAGGTATCACCTTTGAAAAGAGCCTGCACTTGTCAGTGGTAAAGATGTCATCATCTTTGAAGCCTCTGGCAAAATCCAGTAATTTTTTGGTGAGCTCTGCCACAACTTCTACTATAACTTCACTGGATTCACCACATAAGACTTACTGGGAAATCTCATGTCTCAGTTCGAATTTCTTGAGCCAATCAAGTGATGATTGGAAATCTGCCACCCCACATTCCCATGTAAATTTTTGAATAACTTCTTTGATCATTGGCCCAGAGATTTGGGTTTTAACTGTCCTCATTTGTTTGAACCAGTTAATTGTGGCTTCACTGACTTCATTGAGGGAAGTTTTCCTCCTTTTTCTGCTGTAGGTCACCATTTTCCTTATTATATCTCTCCAAGGACTCATGTTTACATTTTTGGATGTTTTTATCTGTGGTCTTGCTAATGTTCTGCCATCTTTCTTTGGGTGTTGCTTTCCAGAAAATGTAGAAAATCATACTTTTCCTTCAATGCCAGCTCTTTGACTTCTTTCCTTTTGGCCACCATGTCTTGATTAACTATAAGATTTTTCAGTATTTATAGGGTGTACCTACAAGTCATATTTTGGAGACCAGTCCTCCACCTAGAAAACGTCTTCTGCAACATGTGATAAACAATGGGATGTTAGGCTTAATCCAACTCATGGTAATCATAAGATATGAAAACAGAACTTATTCTAAAAAAAAAAATACAACTAGAAGGCAGAAAAAAAAAAAAGGAAACCTAATCAACACATGTATATGTAAAAATATAAATAAAAATTTAAAAAAATACAACTAAAGGGAAAAGCCCACACTTTCCACCCTTGGTGTAGAGTAGGCAAAACTGGTCAAGTTAAAGAAGGTAAATTAATATTGTGTATCTCAGTCCAAGTGGTCAAGATACAACTTATGGAGGTAGTCAGTCTTCCATAGGGTACATGTGATACATGTCCAGTCCATGAAAATTAGGTCAATTTAAAGAAGTGGTCAGTGTAGGAAGGTGGTCAACTATGGAGGTTCTATTGTATTTAATTTTTTAAAAACCCCTAAGGGTATAAAGTACAAAAGAGATTCAGAAAATTTTATGGCAGAAATATTATAAAACACAGAGTTGAAAAGTTTGTAGGGATCTGGGGTGAAACCTGCCCCAGATTTTCCCTTGGTTGGTTCGCTGAAAGATCAATTCACAATTACAGTAGATTAATAAGAGAAAAGTTTATTTCCAAATACCATGAGCATGTGGGAAGCCACAAGAATGATTACGCAAATTCTCAGTGATGGTCAGAGATTTTTATAGATTTATTTTGGAAGGGGAGGGGAGAATGTGGAAAGTTTAGGTGCAGCAAGTGGTGTGTGTGTGTGTAGATGGGTGGAAACAGATTGATTTGTAGGTTAACCCAAGAGACAGGTATCCTCCTTCAAATGACTTTGGAGCCAGGTCTATTAGCATGTAATAAGGAAGTCAGCAGCCCCTTTTGAATCTCAGGTTACTCAGGTTTTATGTGGATAGGAGAAAGACCTCCTTTAATGTTTCTGGATCGTGAATGGACCTTAATTCAAAATATTCTTGATACCAAGGAGTTGTATTTTGGGGCAAAAATTCCTTTGCTCCCTTAGTTCATTTATAAACTTTAATCTTTTTTGTATCCATTTAATTCATGTGTTCTTAATAATTACTCAAGAAAAGGTCATGAGACATTTGACAAAGCCTGTTATTTCCCTGGTGACTATTTTTACAGCGCTAGTGGTTAGGCAGTCATCACAAAAGTAAGAATCCTGAAAAAGTTGAAATTCATGGGCACTATGGTTTGAATATGTCTCTAAAATTTCACTTGTTGGAAACCTAATCCCACATTCATGTGTTGAGGATATTTAGAGATGGGTTTTTAGGGGGTGATTAGGTTTAATCATGTCAGGGTGGGGCTCCTATGATGGCACTAGTGACATAATAAGAAAAGGCAGAGAGACCTGAACTAGACCTTCTCACCATGTGATGTCCTCTACCATGTCATGACACAGTATGAAGACCCTCACCAGAAGCTGGGAAGATGCTGGTACTATGCCCTTGGACTCTTCAACCTCCAGCACTGTTAAGAAATACTTTTCTTTCTAATGAGGTATCTTGTTTCTTTTCTTTTCTTTTCTTTTTTTTTTTTTCTTTGCAGTTTTGGCTGGGGCTGGGTTTGAACCTCCAGCATATGGGACCAGTGCCCTACTCTTTTGAGCCACAGGCGTCACCCAGCTTGTGTTTTTCTTGTTGAGTATTTTGAATTCTTTGTAGATTCTGGATGTTAGTCCTTTGTTGGACACATAGTTTGTTAATATTTTCTCCCATTCTGTATTAACTCTATTGATTATTTAACTATTGTTTACTAACTCTTTTGATTAATTAATTAATTAATTAATTTTTGCTGTGCAGAGACTTTTAAGTTTAATTAAGTCCCATTTGTGTCCATTTTTATTGCATTTGCTTTTGAGGTTTTAGTCATAAATTCTTTGCGTAGGCCAAAGTCCAAAAGAAGTTTTCCTTCAAGAGTTTTTATTGTTTCAGGTCTTACATTTAAGTCTTTAGTTCACCTTTAAAAAGTTTTTTTTTTTTTTACAGTTTTCGGCCAGGGCCGGGTTTGAACCCACCACCTCCGGCATATGAGGCCGGCGCCCTACTCCTTTGAGCCACAGGCGCCGCCCTAAAAAGTTTTTAATCTACCCATCTGTGCACTGATTTAATCCATCTTGAGTGGATTTGTTTATGCATGTATAACTGAGAGATAGGAATCTAGTTTCATTCTTCTGTATATGGCTTTCCAATTTTTCCAGCACCATTTATCAAGTAGTGTGCCTTTATTCCAGTGTATGTTTTTGTTTGCTTTGTCAAAGAATAGTTGGTTGAAGGTATATAGTTTTATTTCTGAGTTCTCTATTCTGTTGCATTACTTTATGTGTCTACTTTTATGCCAGTACCATGTTGTTTATTTTTTTGAGACAGAGTCTCACTATGTCACCCTTGGTTGAGTGCCATGGTGTCACAGCTCACAGCAACCTCAAACTCTTGGGTTTAAGTGATTGTCTTGCCTCAGCCCCCCCAAGTAGGTGTGACTATAGGTGCCTACCACAATGCCTGGCTATTTTTTTTGTTGGAGTTGTCATTACTGTTTAGCTGGCCCAGGTTGGGTTCAAACCTGCCAGGTGGGGTGCATGTGGCTGGGGCCCTACCCACTGAGCTACGGGTGCCGCCAGTACCATGTTGTTTGATTTTTAGTTTAGCCTTGCAGCATAATTTGAGGTAAGGTAATATATCTCCAGTTTAGTTATTGTTACTTAGGATTGATTTGGGTATGTAGGCACTTTTTTTTTGTTCTATATAAAGTTCAGAATTGTGTTTTTTTTTTCCCTAATTCATGAAAAGTAACATTGGCATTTTGATAGGAATTGTATTGAATCTATAGATTGCTTTGGGCAGTGTGGTCATTGTCACAATATAGATTCTTCTGATCCATGAGCATGGGATGTTTTTCCATTCATTTGTGTTGTCTACAGTTTCTTTCATCAGTGATTTGTAGTTATTCTGGTACAGACTTTTCATCTCCTTGGTTACATTTATTCCTGGGTGTGTTGTGTGTGTATTTTTGTTAGTTTTTTGCAGCTATGGTACATGTGCTTGAGTTCTTGATTTTGTTTTGTGCTTGGCCGTTGTTTCTGTATACAAATGCTATTGAACTTTGCATATTGATTGTGTAATCTGAGACTTGCTGTTTTGTTTATCAAATCTAGGGGTCTTTTGAAGGTGTTCTTATCATTTTCTAGGTATAATATTATATCATCAGAAAACAGAGATAATTCGACTTCCTGTTTTCTTTTTCTTTCTTTCTTTTTTTTTTTTTTTGAGACAGAGCCTTAACCTGTCACCCTGGGTAAAGTGCTGTGGCATCATGGCTCACAGCAATCTCCCACTCCTGGGCTTAAGCGATCCTCTTGCTTAAGTAGCTGGGACTACAGGCACCTGCTACAATGCCCCGCTGTTTTTTGATTGCGGTTGTCATTGTTGTTTCGCAGGACCGAGCTGGATTCGAACCCACCAGCTCTGATGTATGTGGCTGGCACCTTAGCCGCTTGAGCTACAGGCATCAAGCCAGACTTCCTGTTTTCTAATTTGGATGCCCTTTATTTTTAGCTCTTGCCTGACTGCTTCTGCTAGGAATTCCTGTACTGTGCTGAACAGAAGTGACAAAAAGTGGGCATCTTTGTCTTGTTCCAGTTCTTAAGGGGAATACTTTTACCTTTTCCCTATTCTGTATGATGTTGGCTATGGATTTGTCATATATGGCTTTAATCATTTTGAGGTATGTTCTTTCAAAGCTGAGTTCTCTGTGTTTTTTTATCATGAAGGGATGCTGGGTTTTACTGAATGCTTTGTCTCCATCTATGGAGATGATCACATGATTTTTGCTCTTAACTCTGTTTATGTAGTGAACCACCCTTAGTGATTTGCATATGTTGAACCATCTTTGCATCTCTGGGATGAAATTTCCGTGATCGTGGTGTATTATCCTTCTGATGCACTGTTGGATTCGGTTGGCTGGTATTATTTGAGGATTTTTTTATGAGAGATATTGATCTGTAGTTTACTTTTTTCATTGCAGCTTTTCTTGGCTTTGGTATCAGGGTGATCCTGATTTTGTAGAATGAATTAGGAAGAATTCCCCCCATCTCAATCTTGAGAATACACTCAGTAGGATTGGCACTAGTTCTCCTCGGCATGTCTGGTAGAATTCAACTGTGAATCCATCAGGTCCTAAGCTTTTTAAAAAAAATTGTGATTTTTTTTTATTAGTGATTCATTTTCACTACTGGTTATTGGTCTATTCAGCATTTGTGTTTCTTCTGGGTTTATCTCAGGAGTTTGTATGCTTTCAGGAATTCATTCATTTCCTCCTGGCTTTCTAGCTTGTGAGCATATAGTTATTTGTAAGCATCTCTGATGGTCTTGTGTCTGTACAACTGTGTACTTTTTCCTTGTTTTTTTAATTTCTGATTGTGCTTATTTGGATCTTCTCTCTTCTTGGTTAGTCTAGCTAGTAGTTTATCCATTTTATTTATCTTCTCAAAGAAGAAGTCTTTCATTTTGTTGAATTTGTGTATTGAGTTTGGTGTATTTATTTCCTTTAGTTCTTCTCTGGCCTTTAATGTCTCTTTTCTTCTCCTAACTTTGGGTTTGGTTTTCTCTAGTTCCTGGAGGTGCAATGTTAGGTTGTTAATTTGTGATTTTTTTCTACATATTCAATGTAGGCATTTAAGATTATAAACTTCCCTGGTAGCTCTGCTTTTACTGTATCCCACAGGCATTTGGTATGTTGTGCTTTCATTTTCATTCATTTCAAAATTTAAAAAAATTTTCATCTTTATTTCTTCATTGACTCAGTGACCATTCATATGTTGTTTCATTTTTACGTATTTCTTTTTTTTTCTTTGTCTTACATTTATTCACGTGGAGGGATAAGACTTGGCACAAATAATAAACATTGCTTTAAATACAAATAAATACCTCTGGTTTTTAAAGGAAACAACTCTATATAATTCTAAGTATTTTCTAAGTTCCTATTAAAAATAGAATAGTATTTAGCATTAAGTTAAATAGCATTTATTTAATACTATTTTATTTATTTGTTTATACTAACACTTAATAGCAATATACTATTTAGCATTAAGTTCTACTTTGAGGACGTATGGATAAAATGGTGAATTCTATACCAAGAAGTCACTAGAGAAATGGGAGTCAGTGCTCCCATCTCTTTGAACTATTCCCCAAATGGAAGGAGAGTTACTTGCATCATACATAGACACAGCTAATAAAGGCAGAAAGCATTTGACATTTAAAGCTATCTAAAGAGATTAACCTTGGGAAAGTGGTAGCAATTTCTCTGAACAGTTCTGTGAATTTTGAAACCTCACTATGCTGAAGTTTTGATTAAAGTGTCTTAAATTCATTTACACTCACGGGAAGACTTAGGTACTTATAATGAAAGTTTCCTCTTGTCTCGGTGCCTGTAGCTCAAGCAGCTAGGATGCCAGCCACATACACGGGAGCTGGGGGGTTCGAATCCAGCCCGGGCCTGCCAAACAACAATGACAACTACAACCAAAAAATAGCCGGGTGCCTGTAGTCTCAGCTACTTGGGAGGCTGAGGCAAGAGAATTGCTTAAGCCCAAGAGTTTGAGGTTTCTGTGAGCTGTGACGCCATAGTACTCTACCAAGGGTGACAGCTTGAGGTTCTGTCTCAAAAAAAAAAAATAAAAGAAAACAATGTTTCCTCTCGCAAGAAACAATAGTGGTAAATAGAGTCTGTAATCACCAAGAATAGCACCTGGAATAACAAAGTGATTGACCCGGTAAAGAGCAATGGTGCTGTCCAATGAAACCGTCTGTCACACTTGGCACCAAAATGACCAAGACTGTGCTGAAGAAACATTCCCAATCTGTTGGTTTATCTATCTCTCTATATTGTTAAATTTAGAATCTTCAAAGCAATGCATATATCTAGGGAAAAGTATGTTCTATGAGTGAAGAATCACTTTCAAGTCATGCAATCTTTTTTTTTTTTTTTTTTTTTTTTTAGACAGAGTCTCAAGCTGTTGCCCTGGGTAGAGTATCATGGTATCACAGCTCCCAGCAACCTCCAACTCTTGGGCTTAAGTGATTCTCCTGCCTCAGCCTCCCAAGTAGCTGGGACTACAGGAGCCTGCCACAAGGCCCAGCTGGTTTATCAGGCGTAGGCCAGGTTCGAACCTGCCACCCTTAGGTGTATGTGGCTGGTGTCCTAGCTGACTGAGCTACGGGCGCCACCAAGTCATGCAGTCTTTTAAAACTACCTACATCTTGAGGTCATTACAATCTTGGTGCCAGACTGGTGTTTGTTTCATTGACTGTGCCCACTGCTTGTGCCCTCCTCATCCTGCACACATGCAAACCCTTCTACTCAGACCTCTACACGATTATCAGGAAATAATGTTTGATAGTGACCAATACAGCAATATTAAAGTTTTCCAAGAAATTTTGCCTTTTCTAATTGGATTTTGAAACAATAAGCATACTTCTTAGATTACTACATTTGTTCAAGGAACCAGCTCCTTTTGGCCAAGAAATTTCTCTTTTTTAGTCCAGTTGGAGGGATTTCCATAGTAAATGCTGGAGCAACAGTTCTGAACATGATTTAAAATGTC
The DNA here is from genome assembly GCA_963574355.1 of Loris lydekkerianus. Classification (NCBI taxonomy): domain Eukaryota; kingdom Metazoa; phylum Chordata; class Mammalia; order Primates; family Lorisidae; genus Loris; species Loris lydekkerianus. Next base: position 6,322 of record CAUYPK010123191.1, on the reverse strand, counting down.
TTTCACTCTCCTCATCTTTTACTTTTTATGTTGTAAAGACATGTGAGCACAGGAAAATGCTTATTTTTTTTAATGGATGTTAATACATTTAGTTTCCTGATTTAAACAACATTCTCTCTGGCACACTATAGAATGTTTCTGGAGTTACACATCCAAACAAACTAGCCAATTAGAGCATCCGAGGATTCAAACTGCAATCTGGGACACAATCCTATTTATTCTGGATGATGCTCAATTGCACATAGTTCAGGGAATAGACATCGTAACAACAACCAAAACATTATATTACCAAACTCTAACATGTGATTATGCTCTGTTGGGTAGTACCATTTACATCTACAAAGTACAAAGGCAGAGGTGTGGAGACCAATTTGCTTTTGCTGCTACATTAATTCACAACCATCATCTTCAAGATTTCCAAGCCTTTCTAGAATAAGGAGTAGTCTTTTTTAATCTGGTGGCTTAAAGTATGAATAAACAGGTGCTGCTTGATACTCTGCATTAGGATTTTCTGCCATCATTTCAGCTTTGCTTCAGTGGGTTTTATCTTTGCAGTGACAGATTGGACTGAGTAGGCCCGGTGCTTGAGGATGGCTCAAGACTGATCAGAAGGATCTGATAAGATCCTTGTTATGATCATATCATAACATAACATGTTAAGATTCTTGTTATGGGCGGCACCTGACCCATATACTGGAGGTAGAGGGTTCAAACCCAGCCCCGGCCAAAAACTACAACAACAGAAGAAAAAAAAAAAAGATTCTTGCTACGATCATATCTCTTTATTTGAGCATGTGCCCCCCACACCACCAGCTTCTTAGACAGAGCAAGCTTGCCACTGAGACACTGGATGGCTTGTTCTACTTCCTGCTTAGTTTCAAAGTTAACAAAACAGTACCCTGGAGGCTGTCCCTCCAAAGCACCTGACTTTTGAAAGAGGAAATCAAATTGCTTTACCTTCCCAAACTTTTAGAGAAGCTTGAGAAGGTGGTATTCTGTGATTTTGGGGTCCAGGTTGCCAATTCATAATTAGTGCCCTTCCTGTAGAGAGTCCTCTGAAAGGATGGATGCATTCTCCAGGGGAAGTTTTAATTTCTGCTTCAGTCAATCTATACAAAATACTGGTGGTGTTGGCGTTATGCCCTCAGCTCATACCCCCAAAGCAGGTCCCGACTCCACCAACTGGCAGATCTCTGGATGCGTCAGCCTCAACATCTCCCCCATGTATTTCTATAATTTCTGAAGTCCCTCTTCATATTTATTTCTAGCTTTATTCCACTGTTGTACGAGATGATAGCTGATATGATTTTGATTTTCTAAAATTTGTTAAGATTTGGTTTTTGCCCTAAAGTGTAGGCTTTTATGGAGAATGTTTCACGTGGTGATGAAAAGAATGTATAGTCTGTAGCTGTTAGGTAGAATGTTTGATAAATATGTTAGGTCCATTTGGTCCAAAATCCAATTTAAGTTTAATGTTTCCTGGTTGATTTCTGTCTTGATGTTCTGTCTAATGCTGTAAGTTGGATATTAAAGCCCCCACTATTATTGTGGTGCTATATCTATCTCTTTCATTAGATCTAGTAATATGTGTTTTTTTAATCTGGGTGCTCCAATGTTGGGTGTACACACATTTAGGATCATTATATCCTCTTGATGTGAAGGGCCCAGCGGCAAATCCTAACCCTGTGGTGGGGCAGAGAAGGGGTTGAGGGGCGTGGGGGGGGAGTGGCTACAAGTTTAAACAGACCATTTTTTTTCCCTCTAGTTCTAAATAAGTAATTGACCTTGGGGCTTCTGCTGAATCCCAGCACCTTATCTCAAGATAGTTTGTAACATAGCAACCACAGTTCTTTTTTTTTTGTTTTGTTTTGTTTTTGCAGCAAGAGGAATAGTTTTTAACAAACTTTGTAGTAACTCTTTAATTGTTGGAAGGAGAGCGTTTTGACTACAAGTGAGTTATTTACACTACAATGCTGACTAACTCTCACCCAGAGATGTTGAGGGCAGTGGGAGACATAGGGGATATGGGAGAGAAGGTAGAAAGGCTAGTTAGCAGGGTGAGGCAGGGGGGACAGAGTCAGTCTTTCATCAGGGGCTGAGAGATTCTCAGCGGCTGCCCCCCTGTAAAAGTTAGCCCTTGTACCCTAACCACAACCAGGGAGGGCCCGTCCTCCCAGGTCTCATAGCCTCTGGGCGGGGTCAGTTCCAAATAGAGCCAGCCAATTCAACATGTAATCCTTTGTTCTCACAGCCTCTGGGTGGGGCCGGTCCTAGACAGAGCTAGCCAATCCTAAACCTCCTAAATTACCTCAATCCCAGCGCCAACCAACCCCCCAACTTGGTCCTGGTTTTTCCTGGGGAAATTTCCCTCACGTTTTGTTGCAACCCCAAATGCATCACGCCAAAAAGTATAAAACCTGACATCATCTCTACCTCGGGGTTGTCCCCTCTGAGCAGAGTTCTGCTGGAGGTACAGCCAATGCATGCTTGAATAAAGTCACTCCTTTGTTTTTTGCATGTGTGCCCAGTGATCTCTCAATGGCGGAATTTGGTCTTAACAATGAATTGATCCCTTTAGCATTATATAATGACCTTCTTTATTATTTTTTCTTTTTATTTCTTTCTTTCTTTTTTCCTTTTTTTTTTTTTTTGTTGTTGTTGTTGTCTTTTGTTAATCTGGACCAGGCAAGGTTCAAACTCACCACTCTGGGTGTGTGGGGCTGGCACACTAACCATTGAGCAATGGTGCCCATCTCTTCCTTGTCTTTTTTATTGTTTTTGATTTAAAGCCTGTTTTATCTGATAGAAGTATAGCTACTCCTGCTCCCTTTTCATTTCCATTTGTGTGGAATACCTTTTCATATCCCTTTCAGTCTACATGTGTCTTAATGGGTAAGGTGAATTTCTTATAAACAGCATATAGTTGGATTATTTTTTATTTATGTTAAGTTTTAAAAATTGTTATTTTATTTCAGAATAATATGAGGGTACAATTAGGTAACATTGTTTGCATTTATTAGGAAAAGTCCAAATTGTAGTTGTGTCTCTCACCCATGAGGTGTGCCATAAACCCTTATATTGTGACTGTTAGGTTAGAGAACACCAATCCCTCTCCTTTCTCCCTCTCCTCTTTCCCTCTCCTCCTCCCCCCCCCACTTGAATTTTACTGTTTTTCTTTTGGGTGGGCATGTATTTGTTCATCTACTGGTTTCATATTAGTATTATTGAGTATATGGGATGCTTTCCATTCATGTGATACTCCAGCTCCATCCAGGTTAATGCAAAGATGTAAAGTTTTTATCTTTTTATGGCTGAATAATATTTCATGGTATACATATACCACAGTTTATTAATCCATCCATGGGGTGATGGGCATTTGGTCTGATTCCACATCTTGGTCAGTTGTGAATTGAGCTGCAATAAATATTTCTAGTGCATTTGTCTTTATGGTAAAATGATTTTTTTTTCTTCTGGGTAGATACCTTGTAATGGTATCTTTAGTTCTTTGAGGATTCTCCATACTTCTTTCCAAAGAGGCTGTATTAGTTTGCAATCCCATTAGCTAGGTAAAAGTGTTTCCTTTTCTCCACACCTTCTTCAGTATCTGCAGCTTTGAGACTTTGTGACATGGCCTAGTCTCACTGGAGTTACATGATATCTCAACTTGGTTTTGATTTGCATTTCTCTGATGATTGGAGATGATGAGCATTTTTTCATGTGTGTGTTGGCCACTTTGTCTTCAGAGAAGGTTCTGTTCATATCACTTGCCTAGTGATAAATGGGATTGTTTGTTGTTTTTTCATTGATTAATTTGAGTTATCTTTACAGGTCAATAATTTGTCAGATTGGTAACATGCAAATATCTTTTCCCATTCTGAAGATTGTCTGTTTGCTTTAATTGTTCTGTCTTTAGCTCTGCAGAGCTTTTTAGCTTAATTAAGTCTCATTTATTCATATTTGTTGTTGTTGCTATTGCCAATGGAGTCTTCTTCATAAAATCTTTCTCCAGGCCAATATCATGAAGAGTTTTTTCCACACTTTCTTCCAGAATTTTTATCACTTTGTCTTTCATTTAAATCTTTTATTCACCATGAGTCAATTTTTGTGAGCGATGTGGGTCCAGTTTCAGTCTTTAACATGTGGTTATCCAGTTTACCATTTGTTGAATAGGGATTCCTTTCCCCAGTGTATGCTTTTGTTTGGTTTATAGAAGATCAGATGGCTATATGAGGCTGGTTTCATCTCTAGGTTTTCTATTCTGTTCCATACATCTATACCTCTATTTTTGTGCCAATTCCATGCTGCTTTGATCACTGTGGACTTGTAGCATAACCTGCAGTCTGGTAGGGTGATGCCTCTGGATTTTTTTTTATTGCTAAGAATTGCCTTGGCTGTATAGTTTTTCTGGTTCCATGAAAATGAAGAATTTTTTTTTTTGCATGTTCTTCAAAATATGATGTTGGTATTTTAGTGGAGATTGCATTAAATGTGTAGATTGCTTTCGGTTTTATGAACATTTGAATGATGTTGATTTTTCCCAGACAAGAGCATAGTATGTTTTTCCATTTGTTAATGTCTTCTGGTATTTCTTTCTTTTTTCTTTTTCTTTTTTTTTGAGACAGGGTCTCATTTTGTCTCCCTCAGTAGAGTGCTGTGGTGTCATAGCTCATAGCAATCTCAAACTCTTGCCTCAGCCTCCCAAGTAACTGAGACTACAGGGACCCACCACAATGCCCAGCTAATTTTTTTTTTTTTTTTTTAAAGACTGGGTCTTGCTCTTGCTCAGGCTAGTCTTGAACTCTTGAGCTCAGGCAATCCACCTGTCTCAGCCTCCTAGAGTGCTAGAATTACAGGTGTAAGTCACTGCGCCCAGCTGTCTTCTGCTATTTCTTTTCTCAGGATTTCATAATTCTCTCTGTAAAGATTTTTTATCTCCTTTGTTAGATATATTCCCAGGTATTTCATTTTTCTGAAGCTACCATGAAGGCGCTTGTGTCCTTGATTTGCTTTTCAGTTTGGATTTTATTAGCATAAATGAAGGCTACTGATTTGTATACTTTTTAAATTCCTCACGACATTACTATAGCTTTCTATCTATTTTCTTTTTTTTTTTTTTGGTATGCTTTCTTTCTTTTTTTTCAAATGCTTATTTGCCATGCAGACAACTTTTTAAAAAATTTATTATTATTATTATTATATATATTTTTTACACTGATTGCATTTTTTAGGTAAAGTCCCTCTTACAATCGTGTCTTGCGCCCAGAAAGTGTGGCACACACCAAAGCCCCACTGCCCTCCCCCCTTCCCTCTCTTTGCTCTTCCTTTTTTTTTTTTTTTTTTTTTTAAGAAGGAACTCAACTTTATTTCGACAATTAGCCGCTTATATAGAGTTTGGGGAAGGGGCAGGTAAAGACGGTGGGGGATGAGGTGCGTGACAGGGTTGGGCCATAAAATTTATTATTATTTTTTATTGTTAAAACATAGCTGTGTACATTAGTACAATCAAGAGGTACAATGTGCTGGTTTCATATACAATCATGGCATTTTCTTAGTTATTGTATGTAGACATTTGTATTCTGCATTTAGTAAGTTTCGCCTGTACCCATTCTAAGATGCACCATAGGTGTGGCCCCACTAATTACCCTCCCTCCACCTTAACCTCCCCCCTCCCTTCCCCTTCCTTGGCCCTTTCCCCATATTCTTGTGCTATAGTTGGATTACAGCCTTCATGTGAAAGCTATAAATTAGCTTCATAGTAGGGCTGAGTACATTGGATACTTTTTCTTCCATTCCTGAGATATTTTGCTAAGAAGACTATGTTCCAGCTCCATCCATGTAAACATGAAAGAGGTAAAGTCTCCATCTTTCTTTAAGGCTGCATAATATTCCACGGTATACATGTACCACAATTTGCTAGTCCATTCGTTGCTTGATGGGCACTTGGGCTTCTTCCAGGACTTAGCAATTGTGAATTGGGTGCAATAAATGTTCTGGTACAGATGTCTTTGTTATATTGTGATTTTTGGTCTTCTGGGTATAAACCTAGTAAAGGAATTATAGGATTGAACGGCAGGTCTATTTTTTGGTCCCTAAGTATTCTCCAAACATCCTTCCAGAAGGAACATATTGGTGTCCATTCCCACCAGCAGTGTAGAAGTGTTCCCTTTTCTCCACATCCACGCCAACATCTCTGGTCTTAGGACTTTGTGATATGGGCTAATCTTACTGGAGTTAGATGATATCTCAAAGTAGTTTTGATTTGCATTTCTCTGATGATTAAGGATGATGAGCATTTTTTCATATGTCTGTAGGCCGTGCGCCT
>CAUYPK010123190.1:0-38586 GCA_963574355.1 Loris lydekkerianus | reverse complement strand
TACTTCCGCGTAGCAACGACTCAGCAAGGCCTGGCCTGAAACTGCCTCTACCTAGATACAGCCAATGTGGTACCATGCCACTGGCCCGACCCTGTCATGCACCTCTTCCCCCGCCTTCTTTCCCCGCCCCTTCTCCACAATAAAAAAATAAAAAATAAAAGAAAGAAAGAAAGAAAGAAACTGAAAAGCAAAAAAAAAAAAAAAAAAGTGCCAGAGCTACAGGAAGAGAAACCTTCCTCTTCAAATTTGGTTTGTAGACCATCCACCTCATCTAGAAGGAGAGCCATCAGTGAGACAGAAGAAAATTCAGACGAATTGTCTGGAGAAGGACAGAGAAAATGTCACAGATCTGATAGTATTTCCCTTTCCTTTGATGAAAGCCTGGCTCTGTGTGTGATCAGGGAGATCAGCTGTGAAAGAAGCAGCCCCAGTGACTCTCCAGGGACATTGTCACACCTGGATCTTGATGCTGGTGTAAGTGAACATTCAGGTGACTGGTTGGATCAGGATCCAGTTTCAGATCAGTTTAGTGTAGAATTTGAAGTTGAATCTCTTGATTTGGAAGATTATAGTCTTAGTGAAGAAGGACAAGAACTCTCAGATGAAGATGATGAGGTGTATTGAGTTACAGTGTATCAAGCAGAGGAGAGTGACACAGATTCATTTGAAGAAGATCCTGAAATTTCTTCAGCTGACTATTGGAAATGTACGTCATGCAATGAAATGAATCCTCCCCTTCCACCACGTTGCAACAGATGTTGGGCTCTTCGTGAGAATTGGCTTCCTGAAGATAAAGGAAAAGATAGAGGGGACAGCTCTGAGAAAGCCAAGCTAGAAAACTCAGCTCAAGCAGAAGAGGGCTTTGATGTTCTGGATTGTAAAAAAACTACAGGGAGTTATTCCAAAGAGTCATCTGTGGAGGAAAAAGATGCTAAAATCACGCAGGCCTCCAAGTCACAAGACAGCAAGGACTATTCTCAGCTGTCAACTTCTAATAGCATTATTTACGGCAGCCAAGATGTCAAAGAGTTTGAGAGGGAAGAAACAAAAGACAAAGAATAAAGTATGGAATCCAGCTTTCCCCTTAATGCCATTGAACCTTGTGTGATTTCCCAAGATCGACCTAAAAATGGTTGCGTTGTTCATGGCAAAACAGGACACCTTATGGCATGCTTCACATGTGCAAAGAAGCTAAAGAAAAGGATTAAGCCCTGCCCAGTATGTAGACAACTGATTAAGATGATTATGCTAACTTACTTCCCCTAGCTGACCTGCCAAAAAAAGCAGAATATATATTTCTAACTATATAACTCTAAAAATTTAGATAACATGGAATTTATTTTTATTTACTATATCAAAGTAAGAAAGTGTCTTAAACCAGATAGGTTTTTTCTTTAGTGTACTTTACCGACTTCAGGAAAGGAATAGGAATATTTATTTCCTTTTGGAAAAATTTCACTTCCATTTGTATTTGGCTTTTAATGTAATTTGAGTTGGATACATAGTTCATCCTTTACCCATGCTCCTTTCTGTTAAATGAGAAGTATCTGATTTTTTAAAAATACATATATGTGAGTAGGATATCTAAATGTAATTTAGTACCTTGTATAGAGAAAATGCACAGTAGATTTTGATTAAATTTTTGAAACTCTTGGATTTTTTTTTTTTTTTTTTTTTTTGCAGCTTTTTGGCCAGGGCTGGGTTTGAACCCGCCACCTCCGGCATATATAGTCCGCACCCTACTCCTCTGAGCCACAGGCGCTACCTGTAAATTTTTGAAACTCTTAAAAAAAAAAAAAAAAAAAGAAAGAAAGAGAAAGAGAGCAAGTCAGCAACCTAATAGACCATCTCAAGCAACTGGAAAAGAAAATTTAATCCCAAATCCAGCAGAATAAAAGAAATAATCAAAATTAGAGCAAAACTAAATGAAATTGAAAACAAAAGAATTGGGTGGTGCCTGTGGCTCAAAGAGTAGGGCGCTGGCCCCATATACCGGAGGTAGTGGGTTCAAACCCGGCCCTGGCCAAAAACTGCAAAAAAAAAAAAAAAAAAGAAAACAAAAGAATTATTCAGAAGATCAGCAAAACAAAAAGTTGGTTCTTTGAAAACAGAAAAACAGGATCTCTAAAAACTGCAATCAGAAATGATAAAGGGGAAATAACAGATAACACAGAAATACAAACAGTCTCAACAATTACTACAAAAAACTCTATTCCCAGAAATATCAAAATGTAGAGGCAATGGACTGATATCTGAAGCATGATACCTTCTAAAACTCAACCAGAAATATTTAGAAATCTTAAATAGACCAATATCAAGTACTGAAATAGCATCAATTATACAATCTCCCAAAAAAGAAAAGCCCTGGACCAGATGTTTTCACACCAGAATTCTATCAAACCTTCAAAAAGGAACTAGTTCCTATAATGCATAAACTTGTCCAAAATATAGAGAAAGAAGGAATCCTCTCCAATGTATTCTATGAAACAAATATCACCCTGATCCCCAAACCAGGAATGGACCCAACAAAAAAAAGCAAACTATAGACCAATATCTTTAATGAATATCGATGCAAAAATATTCAACAAGATTTTAGCAAACAGAATACAACACATTAAAAAGATTATATACCATGATCAAGTGGCTTTTATCCCAGAGACACAAGATTGGTTTAACATCTGCAAATCTATAAATATAATACACCACACAAATAGAATAAAAAACAAAGACCATATGATTCTTCTAATTGATGCAGAAAAGGCTTTTGACAATATCCAGCATCTTTTTATGATAAAAACACTCAAGAAGATAGGCTTTAGAAGGAACATTCCTTAAGTTGATAGAAGCTATCTACAACAAATCCACAGCCAATATCATATTGAATGGAGTAAAACTGAAAGCATTCCCACTCAAATCTGGAACTAGACAAAGATGCCTGTTGTCTCCACTGCTATTTAACATAGTGTTGGAAGATCTAGCCATAGCAATCAGGCAAGAGAAGGAGATCAAAGGAATCCAAATGGGGGCAGAGGAGGTCAAACTCACCCTCTTTGCAGATAACATGATCTTATACCTGGAAAACCCCAGGGACTCAACTACAAAGCTCTTAGAAGTCACCAAGGAATATAGCGGCATCTCGGGTTACAAAATCAATACCCCAAATCAAAGACTATTCTTTTTACAATGGCACCAAAGAAGATAAAATACCTGGGAATGTATCTAATAAAAGACGTGAAAGATCTCTATAAAGAGAATTATGAAACTTTGAGAAAGGAAATAGCACAAGATGTTAACAAATAGAAGAACACATTATGCTCATGGCTGGGAAGAATCAACATTGTTAAAATGTCCATACTGGGTGGCACCTGTGACTCAAGGAGTAGGGTGCTGGCCCCATATACTGGAGGTGGTGGGTTCAAATCCAGCCCTGGCCAAAAACTGCAAAAAAAAAAACCAACAAAAACAAAACCCATACTACCCAAAGCTATCTATAGATTTAATGCAATCCCCATCAAAGCACCAATGTCATACTTTAAAGATCTTGAAAAAATAGTACTTCGATTCATATGGAACCAGAAAAAACTCTGAATAGCAAATATAGTTCTTAAAAATAAAAACAATTCTGGAGGCATCACATTTCCAGACCTCAGGTTGTATTACAAGGCTATAGTGATCAAAACAGCATGGTACTATCACAAAAATAGAGACACAAATCTATTAAAGAGGATAGAGAATCTAGAGATGAACCCAGCCACATATCATCATTTAATCTTTGATAAGCCTAACAAAAACTTGCAATAGGGAAAAGAATCCTTATTTAACAAATAGTGCTGGGAGAACTAGTTATCCACATGCAGAGACTGAAACTGGACCGGCACACACCTCTCACCATTGAGAAAAATCAATTCTCTCTCTCTCTCTTTTTTTTTTTTTTTTTGTGGTAAGATAGGACTGTGATTAGAAGTTAGAAAGGAACACAGAAGACGGTAAAAAGCACCAGAGCTTCCGGAAGGGGGGAAGAACTAAAGAACTCCCTCTGGAGTCTCCATGTAGACTCTTTCATCTAGGGGTCTTAAGTCTGGAGGATTACACATGGCTGGCAGTTGGTCCTTTACAGTTTTTGTCCCTGAGAAGGGATTAGGGTGTGTGCTTCTACCCAAGGTGGAACCACCCAAAAAACCATCACAGGCTGCTTTGTTCATGATCTTATCAGAGAAAAATCAATTCTCGTTGGATAAAAAACTTAAATTTAAGACACGAAACAATAAAAATTGTAGAAGAGAATGTGGGAAAAAACACTTTAAGATATTGGCCTGGGAATAAACTTTATGAGGAACACTCCCCAGCAATTGCAGCAACACCAAAAATAAATAACTGGGACTTGATCAAGCTAAAAAGCTTTTGCACAGCTAAGAGTACCACAAACAGAGTACTCAGAATGGGAGAAGATTTTTTTTTTTTTTTTTTTTTTGTAGAGACAGAGCCTCACTTTACCGCCCTTGGTAGAGTGCCATGACGTCACATGGCTCACAGCAAACTCTAGCTCTTGGGCTTACACGATTCTCTTGCCTCAGCCTCCCGAGCAGCTGGGACTACAGGCGCCCACCATGATGCCCGGCTATTTTTTTGTTGCAGTTTGGCCGGGGCCGGGTTTGAACCCACTACCCTTGGCATATGGGGCTGGCGCCCTACTCACTGAACCACAGATGCCACCCAATGGGAGAAGATTTTTGCATGTTATGAATCTGACAAAGACCTGATAACTAGAATCTACAGAGAACTCAAATTAAACAATAAGAAAAGTGCAAACAACCCTCTCTACAAGTGGGCAAGAGATTTGAACAGAAACTTCTCCAAGGACGACAGACGAATGGCCAACAAATATGAAAAAATGCTCATCGTCCTTAATTATCAGAGAAATGCAAATCAAACCAATCTAAGATATCACCTAAACCCAATAAGATTAGCCCACATCACAAAGTCCCAAAACACCAGATGCTGGCAGGATGTGGAGAGAAGGGAACGTGGCTACACTGCTGGTGGGATTGCAAACTAATACAGTCCTTTTGGAGAGCAGTATGCAGAATCCTCAAAGATCTACATGTATACCTTCCATTTGAGCCTGCAATCCCATTATTAGGTATCTACCCAGAAGAACAAAAATCATTTTACAACAAAGACACCTGCATTAGAATGTTTACTGTGGCTCAATTCATAATTTCCAAGACGTGGAAGCAACCTAAGTGCTGATCAACCCATGAATGGATCAACAATCTGTGGTATATGTATACCATGGAGCATTATTCAGCCATTAAAAAAGATGGAGACTTGGGGCAGCGCCTGTGGCTCAAAGGAGTAGGGCGCCGGCCCCATATACCGGAGGTGGCGGGTTCAAACTCAGTCCTGGCCAAAAACTGCAAGAAAAAAAAAAAGATGGAGACTTTACATCTTTTACATTTTCCAGGATGGAATTGAAATACATTATTTTTTCCACAAGAATGGAAAAACAAATATCCATTATATTCCATACTAATATGAAATCAATATTTAAACAATTACATGTTCCTAAGAACAATAAAACACTATTACAGTTCAGTTTGGGGGTAGAGAGAAGCAGGAGGGGGGAGGGGGAAAGATGTATGGCAGAAGGAGGAAGGGCACGAGGCGGGATCTCATCTAATGTGCACATTGTGAGGGTGTATAATATGCTCCCTGGGTGAGCAGCTCTTCTACAAATGGAACTTTACCTTGGAAGTGAGAATAGTGTAACCTAAATATTGTACCCTCATATTAATTTGAATAAAGTTTTTTAAAAAAGACCTATTATCTTACTTCACCAGTTAGAATGTCAACTATTTGAAAATAGGTATCATATTTTATGTCTCAAAGTACTTATCAAATGTTTCGCACATGACGGGGACATTAACTTTTAATTACTAAGATTATTAAGACAGTGCATATTGTTATAAGCCATAGAAGACATATTTGTTACATCCCTAAGCGCCATTCTCTATTTCTCTGGTTAATAGAAATTACATTTCATACAGATATAAGGCGTCTGGGCTTCACTGGGCCTGCCTTAAACCTAGGATGAATGGTCAAATGCCTCTACTCAAGAATTAATATAATGCTGCAACTAAGAGAAACAGTTTGAAATCAATTTGCTACCCAGTATGTCTATTAATTGTGCCAGAATTTAGCTGTTTAAATATAATAGAACGTAATGAAATTTTCGTATGTGCATTGATATTTTGAATTGTTATAAATACAAAGCTGCAAATATAAAAAAAAAGTTTGTGTTAGAAAAGAAAAATTTTAAATCACTGACTTAAGGTTAAGAAGGTAAAAATAAATCTAGAGTCAGTAGATGAAAGGACATAAAGTTAATAGCAGAAGTAAAATAAAATAAAAAATTAACAAAATCAAACATTGATTCTTTTTTTGGGGGGGGGCTTCAGATATCATACATTTATTTACTTAGCTAACTTCCAGTTTTTCTTAAAGATAATTGTGAAGCCAAACATTGATTCTTTGACAAGATAACACAATTGATACATTCCTAACTAGAATGATGAGAGAGTAAAAGAGAGAGAGAGAAGGGGAAAGACAGACCAGGAATGATATAGAGGGGATATTACTATAGCGCCTATATACATTAAAAGCATGGTGGCTCATGCCTATAATCTCAGCATTTTGGGAGGACGAGGTGGGAGGATCATTTGAGGAAGGAATTTGAGACTCACCCAGGTGGTACACACCTATAATACTAGCTATTCAGGAAGCTGAGACAGGAGGATCACTTGAGCCCATAAGGTTGAGATTGTAGTGAGCTGTGATACCACTGCACTCTAGCCTGGGCAGCAAAGTAAAACCCTATCTAAAAAAAAAAAAAAAGAAAAGAAAAAGAAAAAAAGATGGTGCTATTATGAAGACCTAGAGAGAAGTCAGAATCTAAGAACCCAAGAGTCAAGAGGAGAAGCAATAAACCACAAGAATAAGGAGGGGCCCGGAACTGAAAGCACATTGTGCTTATTCCTCTCTGCAACTCTCCTTCTGCAGAGTGCAAGAGGCTGGGAATAAGAAGAGGAAGGGTAAATCCCACAAGAATGAGCCCCTTTCTAGAGCTCATTGTCCACGGGATTTGGAGTGAGGTTTTTTCCTACCTTCTATGTCTAAATTTTCCTATTTGCAAAACAAACTATTTTACTGGGGATAGGTTACAATACATTTATTCTTTTAAATATTCTAGTATAGAAAATTTCAAACACATATAAAGGCAAAGAGCTTCATATAGTAAATCCCCATATACCTGTTATCCAGCTTCAATGACTATCCACTCTTGGCTACCTGGAGCCCCTCAGTATACTGATTTTCAGACTAAAGGTCTTAAAGACTTTAATCTTTACTAGAAAAGTTTATTTATTTATTTTTTTGTAGAGACAGAGTCTCACTTTATTGTCCTTGGAAGAGTACCGTAGTGTCACACAGCTCACAGCAACCTTCAACTCTTGGGGCTCAGGCAATTCTCTTGCCTCAGCCTCCCGAGTAACTGGGACTACAGGCGCCCACCACAACACCTGGCTATTGTTTTACTGCAATTTAGCTGGGGCCAGGTTTGAACCCGCCACCCTCTATATATGGGGCTGGCACCCTACCCACTGAGCCACAGGGTGCCGCTCTACTAGAAAAGTTTTTAAGAAGGGAAAGACTAAAGAGAATCTCAATAATGCCTTTTTTTATCATCTAGAAGTTAAAAAAAAAAAAATCTAGTCTTCTGCAGGTTTAGGAATAGGAAAGAGAAAACAAAATTCTAAATGAAATTAGGTTACATGTTCTTATTCAAAATAACTGAGGGATTTCTAACTGCAGTTTTAAATGTCTCAGGGCACTTCCACAGAGTGCTGACTTGTTAGTTCAGGGGCTAAGCTTGTGCAACATGGAGGCCAGGAGGGCAAGTGTCCCCTGGCCCCTGAGAACTTACCTGAACTCCCTCTCCACTGCGTGGGCAGATGGAAGGAGGGTCCCTGGAGGTTTCTTCCTCAGAACCAGCTGATGGTTGGCCAGCCTGAGGTAGTAAGTTGGATTTGACTGCCCGTGATCAAACTGAAGGACTTGCAATTGGTCTGCAAGTTTGAAAACAAAGGTAAGACTTAAATCTGAACATTGGGTGACAGATCTGTACAGATATTCTTTCTTTCTAATAAGTTCTGCAGTTAGGATGCAAAATATCCTCATCTGATATATAGAGCAAGGAAATTCCTTCCTTCCTGGGTACCAGGAGTGACTGAGTCCCAGGCCCAGCTTGGGTGCAGAACCACATGTCATTACAGTTTGGCAAAGGCCACTACTTCACACCATGATAATTTTCTTACTTTGTATGGGTGTCCAATTTTATCCTTCTTGCCAACTCCTGCTTCATGACCAAAAACTTTTTTATTCTGTTTATCAACCACAGTCATAGTCACGGCAACCGATTTTGCCAAAGGGAATGTTTTAAGCCTAAAGATGAAAAGTGCCCTTGTGCATCCCTCAGCCTGACACTGACATGACAGCTAAAAGGAGCTACACAGGAGCCTTCGGCTTGAGCCAAAGTTGCTTCTATCAGATGCAATTCCCACTCCACCAGGCTGAGTTCTGCGGCTACCTGGCAGGTTCCAGGCTGAGATGAACCTCAGTAACCTTCAGCTCCATAAGAAGACCGAATTCTTCACTGGTACAGGTTAATTCACTTCATTTGGTCAAAAGAACAAGAAAGCATAACTGGGCATTGTGGCAGATCCCTGTAGTCCCAGCTACTTAGGAGACTGAGGCAAGAGAATTACTTTAGCCCAAGAGTTTGAGGTTGCTGCGAGCTGTGATGCCAGAGCACTCTACCGACAGAGATATAGTGAGACTCTGTCTCAAAAAAAAAAAAAAAATAGAACAAGAAAGCAAAGGGAACGTGCCTGAGCCTCTCAGCCTGGTCAGAAGGGGCCCCTCAGTTTTGTAGAGGCACTACCAAGAATCCGGTTGCCAGAAAACATCATAACGTGAAACTCCATCAATAAAAGCCTTTTTATTTATTTATTTATTTATTTATTTTTCATTTTTAGAGACGGAGTCTTACTTTATCACCCTCAGTAGAATGTCACAGCGTCACAATTCATAGCAACCTCCAACTCCTGGGCTTAGGTGATTCTCCTGCCTCAGCCTCCCGAGTAGCTGGGACTACAGGCGCCTGCCACAACTCCTGGCTATTTTTTTGTTGCAGTTTGGCAGAGGCTGGGCTTGAACCTGCTACCCTCGGTATATGGGGTTGGCACGCTACCCATTGAGCCACAGGCGCTGCCCAATAAAAGCCTTTTTTAAGGATCAAATGGGTAAGGCAATACTTTTCTTCAAAAGCTGACAAGGCACCTGCTTTTCTGAGGGTGGAACGTGAAGAATGAGATAGGAAACTTATTTCCAAGAGATGGAGACAATTTGTTGCATTTTAAAATCATGCAACTTTTAAGTCACCTTAAAGTCACCTTCACAAAACAGACTGTCCTTTCAAAAATGTAGAAACTCTCAAATGCCCCTGGGCACACACTGTAGTCTCTAAGTTCCTCATCTACAGGTGACTGCTGCCCAACAACACTCTCGGGTGGAGAAGAGGTGCAAGTACACTTTGGGGGATCTGTGAAAAAAGGAAGCTAATGTTTTTCCCAAGCAAAATTAAAAACAGCACTCAAATCCACCAGGCTGATGGTTATTTTCCTCACCACATTGCCTTTCCATCTCTAGCATATTCTATTAGAGCTTGAAAGTGAAAACCAGACTGAAAGCCTTAGCTTTGGAGAAAGAGTTTCTAAAATACAAACATGTACATACCTGTGGTTTGGATCCCCAGTATGTCTTTGAGGTACTTCTCTAAGGAATCTTTTGGTATTTCCATTGTCTTTCTCACAGGACATGTGTTTGGAATACTCACTCTCAATGTAAAACCCAAAAGAGTTTCTAATTTCTGTACTGCAGTCTCAGGGTCATTAACCTGGTTTTGGAGAGAATATTGAACATGCACCACCTGCTGATCCTGACCTCTCTTCTTATCTGTTCTCTACAAGTGTAGTTCTTTAAAGGGAAATTATTAAAGAGGTCAGTTCTCTGAGGAAACCTTTTGGAGCCAAGACAGTCAGCTAATGAGAAAGCAACAGAATAAGTTTCCTCTTCCCATTTAACTCCTAATCACAACGAACTTTCCATCTGCAGGGAAGAGCGTCAGTCAAAAGTTCACAATACAGTGGGGCATGATAGCTTGTATCTATAGTCCCAGCTACTAGGGGTGGAGGCAGGAGGATCACCTGAGCCCAGGAGTTCAAGACCAGCCTGGGCAACATAGTGAGATCCTGTCCTTAAAAAAATACTCTCTTCTGCCAAGAAGGAAGCAAGAAGATTATGCTGTAGCATTTGCTCTATCCCTATAGGCCCATTAACTTAATATGGGAGTCATTATGAAATTTTTGAGATACACAAAAATCAAGAAATGTAAACTCTGAGGCGGCGCCTGTGGCTCAATGAGTAGGGCGCCAGCTCTACATACCGAGGGTGGCAGCTCTATATACCCAGCCACAGCTAAACTGCAACAAAAAAAAAAAAAGAAAGAAAGAAAAGAAAAAAGAAATGGAAACTCTGTGCAGACAGCTGAAGCCCTCCCAGCCACACTGATAAAATGAGCAATATTGGTGAAACTTGCACAGGTGAATCAGAAAAGAGGCTGTTGACTGTGTTCCTTGGAAGTAAAATAATAGATCATAACACAGTCTGTCTCAAGACTTTTGGAGTGACTCATGTAATATAAACTCAAATGTAGAAAAAGCCTGGCCAAGACCCCCTCTCACGTGGTTCCTTGTATTTCATAGTCTGGAGTGGCCAGGGTGGTTCCCCACCTAGAAAGAATAGCATCACCAGATCACTACGACAGTCTGAATGCCACCCCAAGTGTCTTAAGCCGGCCACTCACTTTTTCAAAACACCTTCATAGTATGTATTTGTCTTGCCTCCCATTGAAAATATAAGTGGCTGGTCACACAGACATCAAAATTAATTTTGAAAAAAATATGAGGCTGGGCGCAGTGGCTCACTCCTGTAATCCTCACACTCTGGGAGACCAAGGCAGGTGGACTGCCTGAGGAAGACCTTATCTCTGGAAAAAATAGCCAGGCATTGTGCCAGGCACCTATAGTCCCAGCTACTTGGGAGGCTGAGGCAAGAGAATCACTTGAGCCTAAAAGTTTAAGGTTGCTGTGAGCTATGATGCCACAGCACTCTACTGAGGATGGCAAAGTGAGACTTTGTCTCGGAAAAAAAACCCCAAAAAACAAAAAAAAGAATATGGAAATGTAGGGGGAAACCACAAGGAAAAGCTATAGTTACAAATGTAAAAAGACTGCATAGAAACTAGTGCTGGGTGCATTGTAGGAGTTAAAAAACAGTGACTGTTACCTTAATGGTGTGAATACCAAGGCTGGCAGCTGCCTTTAGATTTGCT
This sequence comes from Loris lydekkerianus, assembly GCA_963574355.1. Lineage (NCBI taxonomy): Eukaryota > Metazoa > Chordata > Mammalia > Primates > Lorisidae > Loris > Loris lydekkerianus. Next base: position 27,077 of record CAUYPK010123190.1, on the reverse strand, counting down.
CCGAGATCGTCAAGGAAGATGGACTCGGAGGGCTGCAGGCCCAGCCGCTCTAAGCACAGCTTGTAGATCCCAGGGTCTGGCTTACAGATACCTTCCAGGCAGGACTCTACCACCTGAGGGAGGGACAAGAATAATAGATGAATGTCCTTAAAAGTGGAGCTCCCACACACATGCTGGTGAACTTTTTGAAAGGAAGAGCATAAGGAGGACAGTCATAACTAAGAGTGCTATGATACAAAATGATGTTGCTGGGTGGCACTTATGGCTCAGTTGGTAGGGCGCCAGCCCCATATACTAAGGGTGGTGGGTTCAAACCTGGCCCAGGCCAAACTGCAACAAAAAAATAGCCAGGCGTTGTGGTGGGCGCCTGTAGTCCCAGCTAGTCGGGAGGCTGAGGCAAGAGAATCACTTACGCCTAGGAGTTGGAGGTTGCTGTGAGCTGTGTGATGCCACAGCACTCTACCGAGGGTGATAAAGTCAGACTCTGTCTCTACAAAAAAAAAAATAATAATAATAAAATGATGTTGCCTTCTTATGTTGAGTCATTTGAAAATACAATGTGAAGGCAAACTTATGAAACTAAAGTTCTGGTTCAGACACTGTGAGCTTGTACAAACAGCAAAGTCACAATGATCCTCAGTTATCAGTAAGATGGAAATAATAATAGCTGACTTACCTAGAATATCTTAGTGGTTGTTATGAAACTTAAATAAAACTTGAGTGAGTTCCAAAATGACAAGCATTTTGTTAATGCCATATATTTGGGCTACACAGAGCAGAAGAAAAGCTGTACATTTTAGCTTTATGGGAAGTATTTTACTATTTTTCCATATGATCTTAATGTTTATTTCAGAGGTTAAAAGAAACCATCCATCCCACTCAATTTAGACAAAAATCCCATGGGAGGGCTGACACCAAAGAACCCATCAGTGGCTAAGGCACTGTTTCTTTCATGCCGAGAGGTTCTTCTACCCTGACAGCCTTGCTTCAGTCATGAATGTAGTCTAGAACTAGGGAGTGGCAAGGTTGGTGAGGGTTCAGGAAAACACTGAAAAAGCCGACTCAGTGTCAGGCTATCTCTGATCCAATGACCCCCCTGAAAGTCCTCTTACACTGTCCCCAGGGCTTAATCTTCTATAAATTAGGCCCAAGAGGGCCATTTAGGCCTATAACCAATACTTTTCTCCTAAGAATAGAACTAAATCTCCGACACACCATTTGGAATAACCCAAGCTTACCAAGGCCAAGGACAAACCCAAGGGCCCCACCTTCCACTCCATATCTGCATTCTGGGTTGAGTGAAACTCTTCTTTCAGGTAAATAAATTTCCTGAATAAATTGGACCTTTCTACTTAATTTTCCTTGTCTCCTAGGGACTTGAATGAGTTAAAAGAAGAGGAAGAAGCTCCTTCTAAAGAAAATGTCAATAGTGGGTAACAGAGAAGCAGGACATGTTGGACACCAGTCAATATAATATACTAGAAGGAAGGAGCACAGCTGCTGGTGGAGATGAGAAGTTAACTGAAACAGCAGAGGGAACTTGGGGATCGGCACACTGTCTAACAAGCAGACACCTCCACTCCCCACGTCATCTGCATTTGAGTGAAGTGAAAAAATCCTAAAGAGTGAGATGTATAGCTTTTTTCTAGATCTCTGACCTTCTCCTTTGGTTCTGTTTGCACATGATAGCATCAATCTGTTCAGTGTTTCTATTAAACTTCTTGGCAAACCAACATGGCCAGTGTTCGTCCAAATATGGATTAAATACAAATTATTTTAGTTTATCAAGGATCTGTCACAGGAAAACGGAAGGGAAGCCTTCTTCTCAAAGTAAGTACAGTGGAGGCCACGTGACAGGAGAGAACCATGGACAGAGTCTGAAGTCCCTCACTACATCTCTGGAATTCTCAACCCAACGGCACAACAGAGTTACCTGAGGAGCTTGTCATACATGTGCGTGTCCAGGTTCTGTCCAGACGCACTCAATGAAAACTCCAAGGGAAAGAGACCTAGTATTTTTACAAACTTCCAGGTCATGGTCATATGTGAGCAGCGCTGAAAACCTTTACATTCATCTCACTAGTTTAATGAAGAGCAAGATATACATAGGAATAGGCAGACATAGGACTAAGGGACAGGGAACATGCTGCTTTTTGGAGTCAAATCAAAGTACCTCTTCCAAGGATGGAAAGAAACAGAAGGGGGCTCTACTAATAACATATACAATGCTCAAGTCATCATAGAAATTTCCCCCCATGTGTTCCAGAGGCTAGATGTTTCCCATTTGCACTGACTTGGATTATCCATGGAGGCACGGGCCACAGGGAAGGGTCCTCCTGATCCATCCCAACTCTGGAAGCCCCTGGGAGCCCTATGCCAATTTGTGCTTTGGAGTCTCTAAAGGGAATTCACTGCTGTCAGTTATAAATCAGAAACATTTAAAACATGTAAGACTCAAATAAGCATGTCAGAACTGTAGCATAAGCATTAAAGGCTGGGCTATACAGAAGGAGCAAATCATGTATAAGGTAGCAGGGGAGTAAATCAGACAAGAGAAGGTAGTCAAGCAGTCAAGTTTCACTGGTCTAAGAATTAACATTGCAACATAAAGGGCAACATAGCAGCTTTGAGAAGAGAAAAGATCAAAAGGCCCATTAAGATGATGGATTGATAATTCACATGGATTGAGCAGAATGCAAGGGAATCTCTAAAGCTGAAGCTACAATCACTTATGAAATTCCACAAAAGTTGACCCAGCTAAGGCCTCTTAGAGTGCTAGGATTTATAGGCATTGAGCCACCATGCCCAGCCTCACAGTAATATTTAAAATCCATTGCATCTGGCTCAGTGCCTGTGGCTCAAGCAGCTAAGGCGCCAGCCACATACACCTGAGCTGGTGGGTTTGAATCCAACCTGGGCCCACCAAACAACCAAAAAACAAAAAATAGCCAGGTGTTGTGGCGGGCACCTGTAGTCCCAGCTACTTGTGAGGCAGAGGCAGGAGAATCTCTTGAGCCCAGGAGTTGGAGGTTGCTGTGAGCTGTTATGCCAGATCACTCTACTCAGGGTGACAGCTTGAGGTGCTGTCTAAAAAAAAAATCCATTGCGTGTAAACCTAAGTTTCTGAATAAAAAACCCTTTCACTCAAGACCTACTAAAAGTCAGAATTTAATATTGCATCCTGAAGCAAGGTCACAGACTCTGTTTCGATGATTTGAATCATTTTGAGCTTACCACATCAAACTGTTTCCGGTCCAGGGGAAAAAAGCTTCTCCCATTGGGAAGGTAAAAATTATTGCTCAAGACTGCAGTTTGAAGGCCTTTTGCCCGAATCTGAGCGATGGCCTCAGTCATCACTGGGAACTGCTTTGCCACTCGCTCACTGGTCAGCAGAGAGAAAAATGAATCCACAGGCACAGAGGTCTTTGACTAAGAACAGTGAGGACAGAGAAAACAGAAATCATTAAGAGTAAGAGTAAATCATAGCTCACTTCTGATCAACAGAAAAGACTTATCCCTGGCTTCCTACTGCTGTCTGGTGAGAAAGACTCATGGCTTTCTGTCTAAAGGAATTGTCTCCCTCCACCCTGGTGCGGAACTCTGCATGTAAGGTTTTTAAAAAAGCGACTTAGAGTTACAATGATTATGGAATGGAGCTATTTATATCAATACTGCAATGTAATGAGTTATTTCTTTATTTCACTCATGGATTGCTAATAGAAAAAATATCAGAACACTGTCAGAGGATACATTAAACTCTAAAAGTGTATTAAGAAGATATAATTTAATTTTTAATGATCCAGAAGACATTTTGTATTGCTTCAGTATCACCATTATGAACTTTAGTTTCTGATCAATTTTTTTTTTTTTTTTTTGCAGTTTTTTTGCCAGGGATGGGTTTGAACCTGCCACCTCCGGTATATGGGGCTGGCACCCTACTCCTTGAGCCACAGGGGCCACCCCTGATCAATTTTTTTTTAATTCAATCCATGTGAATTATCAAGTATCAAAATCTGCAAAGGCCAAGTCTGCTATTGTATATATACATATATAAACACAGATATTTTATAATAGCTATATTAAAATATAACTCTCATACCATATCATTCACCTAATTAAAGTACAATTCTATGGTTTTTAATATATTCATAAAGTTGCACAACTATTACCACAATCAATTTTAGAATATTTTCATTACCCTAAATGGAAACTCATACCTATTAGCAGTCACTTCTCATTTCCCCCCATAGCCTCAGGCCCAGTAAACTATTTATCTACTTTCTTTCTCTATAGATTTGCCTATTCTGGGCATTTCATATAAATGGAACAATAGAATATGAAATCTTTTTTAACTGGCTGCTTCTTTCACTTAGAATAACTATGAATACTTATCTTTTTTTTTGTAGAGACAGAGTCTCACTTTATCACCCTCAGTAAAGTGCTGTAGCATCACAGCTCACAGCAACCTCCAACTCCTGGGCTTAGGCAATTCTCTTGCCTCAGCCTCCCAAGTAGCTGGGACTACATGCGCCTGCCACAGCGCCCGGCTATATTTTTGTTGCAGTTTGGCCGGGGCTGGGTTTGAACCTGCCACCCTTGGTATATGGGGCCAGCGCCCTGCCCACTGAGCCACAGGTGCCACCCGAATACTTATCTTTTAATTACAGAAAATATATGAAACAGTAAAATTTTAACTTTTTTTTTTTTAAATAGGTTCTCACTCTGTCATCCAGGCTGGAGTGCAATGTTGAGTTCATAGCTCACTGAAGCCTCAAACTCCTGGCCTCAAGCAACCTTCCAACCTCAGCTTTCCAAAGTGCTGTGATTCCAGGCATGAGCTACTGTGCTTAGCTCATTTATCTATTTTTACATATATAATGCAGTGTCATTAAGTACAGTCACATTGTTAGGCAACTATCATCACCATCCACTTAAAGAACTTCTCTTACTATTATATTTTAAACTATATTTTAGTAGAGTGGTTGTGAAATTACGTGAGTTAATATAAATGAAGAGCTCAGAACAAAGCACACTACAGAGAAAATGCTTAATATTTTTGTCTTAAATAAGCTTTTTGATCAAAGCCTTTATGAAGACAGTTCCTATTTCAATATCTACTGGGGTGAGCTTCCATGTGGCTGAACCCAGGAGGTGCTGGAGAGTGGTGGGCCCAGGAACGGCATGGAAACTCCTGCCCCTTCCCCCTATGCATCTTGTCAGGTGGCTGCTCATCTGTATCCTTCATAATATTCTTTACAATAAACTGGTAAACATAAAAAAATATGCTAGAGAGGTTTACTAAAGAATATTTCTATTCATTCACATATGAATTTAAAGTAGAGTGCCTAGGGATAAAAGAAATAGCTTTAAAACATATAATGGGTTATTAGGTGATACAGTTTAGATGTTGGGCTCCTCCAAATCTCATGTTGAAATTTGAGCACCAGTGTCTAATGTTGGGGCCTAGTGGGAGGTGTTTGGGTCATGGAGGCAAATCCTTCATGAATAGCCTGGTGCCCTCCCTTCAGTAATGAGTGAGCTCTCCCTTTATTAGTTTAGAGCTGGTTGTTTAAAAGAACCTGACACTACCTCCTCCTTCTTTGTTCCTTCTTTCACCATGTGACATGTCTGCTTCCTCTTCACCTTCTCCCTTAATTTGAAGTGGAATGCTGATGTTTCCTGAACACTCAGAAAAACCATGAACCAAATTAACCTCTTTTCTTTATAAATATTCCACCCTGAGGGCATTTCTTTATAGCAACACAAAGTGAACTTAGACATTAGGTTTCCCCCTTTTCCCCCTTTTTTTGGTAAAGACAGAATCTCACTTTATTGCCCTCAGTAGAGTGCCATGGAGTCACACAGCTCACAGCAACCTCCAACTCCTGGGCTTAGGCAATTCTCTTGCCTCAGCCTCCTGAGTAGCTGAGACTACAGGCGCCCACCACAATGCCTGGCTATTTTTTTGTTGCAGTTTATCCGGGGCCGGGTTTGAACCTACCACCCTTGGTATATGAGGCCAGCGCCCCACCCACTGGGCCACAGGCACCACCCAGGTTTCCCTTTTTTTTGAGATAGAGTCGTCTTGTTCTGTCGCCCAGGCTGGAGCGCAGTGGCATAATCATAGCTCAAGACAACCTCAACCTCCTGGGCTCAAGTGATCCTCCGGCTTTAGCTTCCTTAGTAGCTGGAACTACAGGTGCCTGCCATGATGCCTGGCTAATTTTTCTATTTTTTGTAAATGAGATCTCATTCTTGTTCAGGCTGGTTTTGAACTCCTGAGCTCAAGGCATCCTCCCACCTCGGCCTCTCAGAGTTCTAGGACTATATGCATAAGCAACTGCACCCAGCACTTTATTTTTGGTTTAACCAATTTATGGGTGAATATTACAACCACTACTCAATTCAAAAAGAATAATACGGAAATGCAAGCATGTTTATCACTCACCATTTGAGAGCAAAGTCTCTCAAATTCTTGTAAGAAATTCTGTACTGTTATCTCTCCTCTCATAAATCTCATCCAGGGCCCATTTTCACCACCTTCTATAAAGGCCTTCAATATGGTTCCAGAAGGGATATGATTCTGCACCTCCCATTCTGTAGGAAATAAAATATGCAAAAGTGAAAACACAGCTGGGGTTTGGGGACCTAAGGGGAATTACCATATCAGTTCCTCTGGCATCACTGTGATGCCAGGGTAGATGCTATCAGGAAGTGAGAGAAATTCATGAAACGCAAAATCTCAACCTTAGACCTCCAAAGGAAGGCATTGTAACTCTAAGTCACTTTTTAAAAAAGCTTACTTGAGCACAGTGGCTCAAGCTCTAAGGAGCTCCAAAGGATACTAATTTGTAAGACAGAGAACACACTGCTTGCTGTTAAGCATCAGGTCCTTACCACCTGCTTGAGATGACTTTGGATACTGCATGATGAATTTGCTTCCTTGGTCTCTTATTAGCTGGCCTCTTATTACATGTTAGGTTACTTACATGGTTCTGGCACATACTAAGGAAGTACATGAAGAAATATCGCCAGATTCTGACAGCACCCAAAGTAAGTCCTTCATTTTGTAAGGTACAGTTATCCTTTGTGGCAGTGTACCTGGTACCCTGAAACATCTTCTTGGGGAATGCTGTCTTTGCGGAATAAAGAAGAAAATTTCTATCCACAAAGAGCTAAGGCAGTGGATAGATCAGCATTTGTATAGTACTAGGAACATTTAGATAAATATTGATTTTCCTCAGACGAAGTTGTATTTTCTTTCTATAATACAGCTGCTGGGGGGAAATACATATACAATAGAACCTCCATAGCTGACCACCTCCCTACACTGACCACTTCCTTCAGTTGACCTAATTTTCACAGACCAGACATGCACCACATGTAGGTATTAGTACAGTGGGCGTAGTTCCTCATGTTGACCACCTCTGTGTGTTTACCAGTTTGTTATAGTCCCTTGGGTGGTCAACTTACAGAGATTCTATATATAGAGAGAGCATTCGTAATTATATATCTAAGATATAATACCACTTTACACATATCTTTTGTTTTGAAATGAAAACACCTTTGTTTTTGCTGATAAAGTAGTGCCTGTGCGTTCAAAATATTTCAGACAACATAGAAAGATATTAAAAAGAAAGTAAAATTGAGCAGCACCTGTGGCTCAAAGGAGTAGGGCGCTGGCCCCATATAGCAGAGGTGGCGGGTTCAAACCTGGCCCTGGCCAAAAACTGCAAAAAAAAAAAAAAAAAGAAAAAAAGAAAGAAAGAAAGTAAAATCATACCCAATCTCATTCTTCAGAAATAACCAATGTTAACAATTTGGTATACGTCCTTTGACAATTGCAAGACTTTTAAAATGCAATTCAAAAAAAATAATACTTCTGTAATTTTAGAGCTAAGGGAGGAGGGGGTATAGGAAGGGAGGCGGGAGGTCAGATCAAGGGAGGGTGAATGGTGGGATCACACCAATGGTGCATAATGCAAGGGTACATGTCGGATCTATTAGTATACAGTATAAATGTCTTAACACAACAACGAAGTAAATGAGATGAGATATATATTAGCCAGTGTGATGTAAGCATTCCTAATTCTATATGAAATCAGCATACTGTACCCCATAAATGCATTAATGTACACATAATCTATGTGTTTATGATTTAATAAGAAAAAATAAATAAAATACTTTTAGAGCTAAAGTATATAGCTTTACTATATACTTTATGTAAAGTATGCTAGAGTTGGCAAACATGTGAGGAAACTCACACTCTCATATACTGCTGACAGTAGCATAAACAAGCACAACCTTTTCAGAGAGCAATTTGGCGACTTCTGTCAAAATTTTTAAATGCACATATATTTGATGTAGTAATTCTACTTCCAGTAATTCTTTCCACATATATATTTACAAAAGTACGCAAAGATGGCTTGGCGCCTGTGGCTCAAGCGGCTAAGGCACCAGCCACATACACCTGAGCTGATGGGTTCGAATCCAGCGCAGGCCCACCAAACAATGATGGCTGTAACCAAAAAATAGCCAGGCATTGTGGCAGGTGCCTGTAGTCCCAGCTACTTGGGAGGCAGAGGCAGGAGAATCGCTTGACCCTAGGAGTTGGAGGTTGCTGTGAACTGTGATACCATAGCACTTTACCCAGGGCAACAGCTTGAGGCTCTGTCTCAAAAAAAAAAAAAAAAAAGTAAGCAAAGATGACGTACAAGGCTGCTTGTGCAGAATTGCTCATAGTAAAAAGAAAGAGAAAGTTAAATGTATATTAATAAAAAGCTTGTTAAATCAGTTATGTTATAGTATGGTATTCTAATCCATGAAATAGAAAAGCACGCAGAAGTTAAAATGGATAAATTAGATTAGGAGTCAGCAAAATATGGCTTTGGGAGCCAAATCCCTCCCTCCCTTCCTTCCTACCTTCCTTCCAAAGTCTTGCTCTATCTCCTGGGCTGGAATGCTATGACCTCAGCCTAGCTCACAGCAACCTCAAACTCCTGGGCTCAAATGATCCTCCTATCTCAGCCTCCCAAGTAGCTGGGACTACAGGCATGCACCACCACTCCAGCTAATTTTTCTATTTTTAGTAGAGATGAGGTCTTACTGTTGCTCAGGTTAGCCATAAATTCCTTACCTCAAGCAATCCTCCCACCTGGGCCTCCCAAAGTGCTAGGATTACATGAGCCAATGCACGTAGCCATTTTTCTTTTTTAAGACACTTAAAAAAGGGTCACTTTGTCACCCTTGGTAGAGTGCCATGGCATCATAGCACACAGCATCCTAAAACTCTTAAGACTCAAGAGATCCTCTTGCTTCAGCCTCCCGAGTAACTGGGACTACAGGCATTTGCCACAACACCTACTCAGTCATTTCTTTAAGAGAAATGGGATCTCACTGTGCTGCCTGGGCTGGAGTGCAGTGTGATCAAAGCACACTATAGCCCTGAATTCCTGGGCTCAAGCAATCTTCCAGCCTCAGCCTCTGAGGTAGCTAGGATTATTTTTGTAAGTAAAGTTTTATGAGAACAAACACTTATGCGTTTACTATTGTCTATTGCTGCTTTCTTGCTACAATGGTAGAGGCAAATAGTTGTGACGACAGTATGTGGCCCACGAAGCCTCTCTAGCTCTTTTTTTTTTTTTTTCCTAGAGACAGAGTCTCACTTTGTCACCCTCGGTAGAGTGCCGTGGCATCACAGCTCACAGCAACCTCCAACTCGGGCTTAGGTGATTCTCTTGCCTCAGCCTCCAGAGTAGCTGGGATTACAGGCACCTGCCACAACACCCAGCTATTTTTTGTTGTTGTTGCAGTTGGCTGGGGCCAAGTTCGAACTCGCCATCCTCGGTATATGGGGCCGGCACCCTACTCACTGAGTCACAGGTGCTGCCCACCTCTCTAGCTCTTTATAGAAAATGATTGCTGACCCCTAAACTAGACCCTAGGTATGCCTAGGGTATAGGCCTAGAAAAAGATAGCCCACTAAGCCAAAAATAAATAAATAAATAAGGTACAGAAGAGCCTACAGAATATGATCCAATTTATGTATATATGTTTAATACACATATCACTCTTACACACACAGATATTATATATATATACACATATGTGGGTAATGTTTTTGAAAGACAAAAAAGGAACTTTTTGCAATTATAACTCCTAAAGTCTGGCACCAAATGGAAAAGGATGGAAGTGGTAGGAGAAAATTTCCTTTGCATTTTATACTCCATTATCTCTACCTATTCAATAAACGAGATTGGTAAATTAAAGTCCTGTTTCATGCCATTCCAAAAAATAAACTCTCAATAGGTTAAATAGCCAAATCAGAAAAATGAAACTCTAAAACTTAGAAAATAGCCCAGAACATCTTTATGAATTGTAGGAAGAAAAGAGTTTCTTAACCAATACCCAAGAAGGTCAAGCCATAAAAGAAAAAACACAGATGATTTTGACAAAATCAAAAATAAAAACTTCGGCATGGCAAAAAATATTATAATAAATAAAATCAGAAGAAAAGCCACAGAAGGGAAAAATATTTGCCAGTGATATAAGAGATAAAAGGGTATTACTGTCCATCAATAAGAAAAATGAGCAATTCACAGAAAAAGAAAACTGGCTAATAAAAACTTAACCTCACTGGCAAACAGAGAAATGAATACTAAAATACTAAGTAGAGAAAAAAAATCACAGTAAGAAATTTTTCAGGCATCACACTAACAAAAATTAAAGTCTGGACACATCAGTATCTCTGAATACAATGCTATTGTGTTTGGGCTGTACTCTGAATTATTTGTTGTGTGTACTAATTTTATAGTAAACTAATAGCTTAAATAAAAGAGGTTGGCATAACTGGGTTTATGGAAAAAAAATTAAAGTCCTATTTCATGCCATCACAAAAAATAAACTCCCAATAGCTTAAAAGTCTAATTATATCAATATCTCTGAATACAACGCTATTGTGTTTCGGGTGTACTCTAAATTGCAGGTTGATTAGCTTTTCCAAAAAGGGCCAGACAGTAAATATTTTAGGCTTTGAGGGCATTAAGGTCCCTGTCAAAAGTATTCAACTTCACAAAGGCAAAAGCAGCCATGAACAAACAATATGTAAACAAATGGGCAAGGCTCTGTTCCAAAAAATCCTCACTTTTATGGACACTGAAATTAAAATTTCATATAATTTTAACATGTCACAAAATATTATTCTTGTTTTGATATTTTTCAATTACATAATTCAAAATATAAAAGTCATTCTTGGCTGACAGGCCACATAAAAATAGGCTAGATTTGACTCACAGGTTGTAGTTGACTGATTCCTGGCTTAAATATGAAAAATATGTACATATAAAAAGTATTTTAGGGTGGCGCCCGTAGCTCACTGGTTAGGGTGCTGGCCACATACACCAAGGCTGGTGGGTTCAAACCCGGCCCAGGCCAACTAAACAACAATGACAACTCTGCAACCAAAAAAAAAAAAAAAAAAGCCGGGTGTTGTGGCAGGTGCCTGCAGTCCCAGCTACTCGGGAGGCTGAGGCAAGAGAATTGCTTAAGCCCAAGAGTTTGAGGTTGCTGTGAGCTTTGATTCCATGGCACTCTACCCAGGGCAATAGCTTGAGACTCTGCCTGAAAAAAAAAAAGTATTTTAGGTGTTTGAGGTGATCTTAATTCTAGTATTTTCTTATCCAATAACCCCCGATATGGTTCACTTGAAATAAATAACATTATAAGCTTCTTTCAAAAAAAAAAAAAAGTAGAAGGTATCGTTATTTTGTTCACTCACCCGTCCATCAAACATTTCCTAAATGACTGACTGAGCCAGGCTGCAGAGCTGACAGTGGAATAATTGAGTGAATAAATCCAGATTCAGGGGCCTGAAATTTAAGAGCCCCATAGAGGAGACACAAACACTATCCCACCACAAACTAAAACACGCTTTGAGAAAGGTTAAACCGACATGGGAATGTGCTATGCAGGAACATTTTGTCCAGGGATGAGATCAGAAAAGTCTTGAAAGAGTCCTAAAGTTAATAATAAAAACCATGCGATTTCCTGAGTGCTCAAAAGATTCCAGACACTATGCTAAAATAAATAATATCCCCTTAAATTTGCCACTAAGAGCACTGAGCAGGACTTGAGCAGGAAGAAGAGGCCAAGAAGGATGGTCACCAGAAGCAGAAACAGAGCTTCGCAAGGCACAGGTGTTCAAATGTATCTGGCATAATCAGAGAACCAGGTAGCTCACAGCAGGTGGAAGGTGGGCACACAGTGAAAATGGTGTGACACAGGAAAGCTAAAAACTGAAGACCTAGCAAAAGCTTCCAGACTTAAGCTAAGGGACTATATGCAGGCTTCAAGACTTTGAAGCAAGAGATGCAAAGGGACAAGATCTATGTTCTAGAAAGGTAATTCTGGAGCTAGGGGTTGGAGAGAGGGGCAATGTAAAAACTCAGAGGGCCAGAGGCTGGGAGAGGAGTGAGGAAGATGCCATCATTCAGGTGAGAGAAGATAGGGATCTAAACATGGGGAGAGGCAGTGGGAGTGGAGGTTCCCAAGATACTCTGGGGAAAGTTGAGAAATTTCCTGTCCAGTGATCTTTGTGGTCTATTAAAAGGGAGATTCAGCTGTCTGTCAAGTATGAATATTTGAGGGCAATTAGGAGCCTGGGAGAACTGGTAGTTTGGAACAGCCCCTTAGATAAATGTGAGAGAAATATAAGCATAGTACTGAGGAGAGGTTGGGGCTCAAAAACTAGCTCACATAGCCAGTTTGTACAGCTGAGTAATTTTTTTGGCAGTGCGATAAGGCCTGAACACACGGGTGCAGAAACCTGTACTTGGGTTTGGAATGGAGAACTGGCCACCAGCCACCAATGAAGGTCAAAAGGAAAGGGATAGGAAATTGACCCTTTTTCCTTCCTGCTGGCTAGAATAAGAACCTGCTAACAGGAAGTAAGGCCACCAGGACAGAGTATGAGGTGAAAGTGGAAATGACAGAAGTCATTTGTAAAGTTTTCTACCACTTGAAGCCAAAACAAATCTAAAAAATCTAGGTTGAACTGAGTAGGGAAAAGAAGTAAAACTAGGGAGAGGCTAATAAAGAAAGGCCCAAAGGGGCTTGGTGCCAGTGGTTACAGCATCAGCCACATACACCAAGGCTGGAGGGTTTGAACCCAGCCTGGGCCAGCTAAACAACAATAACTGCAATAAAAAACAGCCAGGCGTTGTGGCAGGTGCCTGTAGTCCCAGGTACTTGGGAGGCTGAGGCAAGAGAATTGTTAAGCCCAAAGAGCTGGAGGTTGCTGTGAGCTGTGTTGCCACAGCACTATACCCAGGATGATAGCTTGAAACTCTGTAAAAAAAAAAAAAAAAAAAAAAAAAAAAAATTCCCAATTATCAGTCCTGATTTAATGAGAAAAATCAGATGCAGAGAAATTGAATAATTTTCCCAATAACTCAGCCAGTGAATGGTGCTTGGGATTTGATTCAAGAGCCAGAACGCTGTCCACTGAAATACATTCTGCCTTCCCCACCCCCTCCATTCTCCCACCCACCCCACAGAATAGAATGAAGAGCTCACCTGCAGCCACTTTCCCTGGAGAAGGAATGAGAACACCGCCCATGTCAAAAATCACTGCTCTGTAGGTGCTGCCTCCAAAATGTGTCCACCGGCAGGTTCCTTGGTACCCAGATTGGATGTGCTTCAGGAAGGTCATCCTCCAAGCCCACTGAAGAGAGGACTGGAAAAACCTCTGTATGCACATGTTGAGGCTGAGACTGTGTGAGAAGGTACAGGGGACAATTTGCCTTCACTACCTCCAATTCAGGCCTCCATCCTGCAGCTAAGGGGTGCCAGCCAGATATCTTCAACTTATCTCCAACAGACACCTCAAACCATATCCACAGGTAACCTCATGATCTCCTCCCTCCCTGACTACTGAGTAAAGGGCTCCATCCTCCTCCCATGTGCTCACGTTAGAAAACTGGGACTCATGGTACTTCCACAATCTCATCTCTAGTTGTTCTGTGCTGTCAATTCTTCCTCCTAAAAATCTCCATCTACCTCTTTCCATTCCCACTGTTACCACCTTGCCCATGGATCTTAACAGATCCCCTTGCCTCTTCTCAAACCTCCCTCCAATCCTTTCTTTTCAGTCACAGGAATCTTTCAAAACTGCAAGTCTGATCACAAACCCCATTTAAAACCCTTAATGGTTTCCACTGCCCTCAATATAAACTCTCAATTCCTTAACCTAGAGGAAGGTTAAAAAGTCCTTAAAAAACCCTGTAAGAGGCTTAGTGCCTGTAGCTCAAGTGGCTAAGGTGCCAGCCACAAACACCAGAGCTGGTGGGTTCAAATCCAGCCTGGGCCTGCCAAACAATGACAACTACAACCAAAAAAAATAGCTGGGCAGTGTGGCAGGTGTCTGTAGTCCAGCTACTTGGGAGGCTGAGACAAGAGAAATCGCTTAAGCCCAGGAGTTGGAGGTTGCTGTGAGCTGCAATGCCACAGCACTTTATCTAGGGCCACAGCTTGAGGCTCTGTATCAAAAAAAAAAAAAAAAAGAAAAGCCCTCTAAGATCTGCTTCCCCCTTTTCGCGGCAACTCCGTTTTTTCACCTCAACCTGGATGATCTGGACGTGAAAATCCACATACATGAGGGATGGCTTTTTATCATGGCGGACCCTAGAGATAAGGCGCTTCAGGACTACCCCAAGAAGCTGCTGGAGCACGAGATCAATGGCTGTCTTAAGGAGTTAAGAGAACAATTAAAAGAACTTACCAAACAGTATGAAAAGTCTGAAAATGATCTGAAGGCCCTACAAAGTGTTGGGCAGATTGTGGGTGAAGTGCTGAAATAATTAACAGAAGAAAAATTCATTGTTAAAGCTACAAATGGACCGAGATATGTTGTGGGTTGTCATAGACAGTTTGACAAAAAAGTAAGCTGAAGCCAGGAACAAGAGTTGCTTTGGATGTGACTACGCCAACTATCATGAAATATTTACCAAGAGAGGTGGATCCACTAGTTTACAACATGTCTCATGAAGACCCAGGGAATGTTTCTTATTCTGAGATTGGAGGATTATCAGAACAGATCCGGGAATTAAGAGAGGTGATAGAATTACCTCTTACAAACTCAGAATTATTTCAGCATGTAGAAATAATACCTCTAAAAGTTATATGGACCACCAGGCACAGGGAAGACACTCTTGGCACATGCATTACAGTTGGACTGTAATTTCTTAAAGTTTGTATCTAGTTCTATTATAGACAAATACATTGGTGAAAGTGCTCATTTGATTAGACAAATGTTTAATTATGCCAGGGACCATCAGCCATGCATTATTTTTATGGATGAAATAGATGCTATTGGTGGTAGTCAGTTTTCTGAGGGTATTTCAGCTGACAGAGAAATCCAGAGAACTTTAATGGAGTTACTGAATCAAATGGATGGATTTGATACTCTGCATAGAGTTAAAATGATTTTGGCTACAAACAGACCAGATATGCTGGATCCTGCTTTACCACATCCAGGAATTTTAGATAGAAAAATACATATTGATTTGCCAAATGAACAAGCAAGATTAGACATATTGAAAATCCATGCAGGTCCCATTACAAAGCATGGAGAAATAGATTATGAAGCAATTGTGAAACTTTCAGATGGCTTTAATGGGGCAGACCTGAGAAATGTTTGTACTGAAGCAAGTATGTTTGCAATTCATGCTGATCATGATTTTGTAGTACAGGAAGACTTCATGAAAGCAGTCAGGAAAGTGGCTGATTCTAAGAAGCTAGAGTCTAAATTAGACTACAAACCTGTGTAACTTACTGTAAAGGTTTTTGATGGCTGCATGACAGACATTGGCTTAATGTCAAAATAAAATAATGTATATATTGGCAATAATCTCATTAAAAATGTATGAATAAAAATATGTATGAGGAACATCGTAAGAATTAGTAATTCAATAATTCAACTCGTAAGTTAGATACAGAAGAAATCTGTATGTTTGTTAATGTTGCATTTATTGCAGAAGAAGTTAATGAAGGAAGAGTGTGTTGAAGCTTTTTGTATTTGCTGTATGAGCATTTTGTAAAATATCGAAAATGGTTTGAGATGACTTATTTTATATCATTCATTTTCCTCATCCTAAAAAGTTGAATAAAATGTTTGATTCAGTGTTCCTACAAAAAAAAAAAAAAAAAAAAACAAAGAAAGAAAATCTACATACAGTCTCCTCAGACATGAGGTTCTCCCCCTGCCACCAAGCCTTTGCCTATGCTGTTCCCTTGACCTGGACTGCTCTCTTTTACTTCTTGCCTGGCTAATTCTAAAGGGTCTTGTGGGTTATAACTATAACCCTATCATTGTCTTCATGAAACCTCTTCTGGTTATCAGAAAAGACACAGTAGGAGTCTTGTATGTGTATACTCCCAAGATGTCCTATACTCATCTCCCCCTGCCACTTAATATACCACTGTCACATCAGCAGAACACCATTAGACCTCTCTGGGCTTGGACCTGCTTCATAACAATGTGGCTAAAAGCACCAAGAAGGTTGGGATGGTTGATAAATACAGGACCCACTATGGTGCCTCCCTCATGAGAATGGTGAAGAGAATAAGTACACTCGCTCCTTTTATGGCAAAACTAAGATAAAGACCTGTGGGGATCTGGCACTGTGGCTCCTGCATGAGAAGAGTAGCTGGTGGTGCCTATGTCTATAACACCACTTCCATTGTCTAACAGTAAAATCCACCTTCATAAGACTGAGGAATTGAAAGATCAATAGAAACTCCACCTTTTCAGACATTACTATCCTACAATAAATGGGTTAATTTAGGCTTGGTGCCCATAGCTCAGTGGTTAGGGCGCTGGCCACATACACCAGGGCTGGCAGGTTCACACCCAGCCCAGTCCTGCTAAACAATGACAACTACAACAAAAAAAATAGCTGGGCATTGTGGCGGGTGCCTGTAGTCCTAGCTACTTGGGAAGCTGAGGCAAGAAACTGGCTTAAACCCAAGAATTTGAGGTTGCTGTGAGCTGTGATACCACAGCACTCTACTGATGGCAACAAAAAACAAATAAATAAATGGGCTAATTTATGTAACAAAAAAACCCCACCATTACCTCTCTTATTGACCACTGTAATATCCTACTAACTGCTTCTTTTCTAAACCTATTTTTAAAAGGTTCAGGCTAAGAAAAACCATACATACATAACACATACATGCAAGCATATGTAAATATATACACATACACACATAGACCTAAGTATGGCCAAATGTTAACAGTCAATCTAGATGAAAGATGTATGAGAGATCACTGTACTTTTTTTCAACTTTTCCATTAAAAATCTAGAAATAAAACAAAAAAATTAAGGCAAATTCTGTTTACTTCATGAACATCTTTAAGTTGTTTTGTTTTGAGACAAGAGTATCACTCTGTTGCCCAGGCTAGAGTGCAGTGGGTCAGCCTAGCTGACAGCAACCTCAAACTATTGGGCTCATGAGATCCTCTTGCTTTAGCCTCCCAAGTAGCTGAGACTACAGATGCTTGCCACAAGACCTGGCTAATTTTCCTTATTTTTAGTAGAAATGGGGTCTTGCTTTTACTTAGGTTGGTCTCAAACTCCTGAGCTCAAGGAATCCTCCCTGAGTGCTAAGATTACAGATGTGAGTCACCACTCCTGGTCTCTTTAAGCTATTTATGTGATTTTTTCTTTCTTTCTTTAAGACATTGTGTTGCTCTGTCACTCAGGCTGGAGTGCAGTAGCATCATCATAGCTCATTGCAACCTTAAACTCCTGGGCTCAAGTGATCCTCCTGCCTCAACTCCCTAAAGTGTTAGGATTACAGGCATGAGCCACCATACTTGGCCTACTTTTTATGTGACTTCTATAGTTAAAAAACTTACTAAAAATCAAGGAAGACCAAAATAGGCTGGTAACACAGCCTATGAGTTTATGAGAGTCACTTCAATGCTACCAAAGGACAAAAAAAACTATAAAGATTGAGCATTCCTAATTTGAAAATCTGAAATTCAAAATGCTATAGTATCTAAAATTTTAGAGTGCTAACATGACATTACAAGTGAAAAATTCCATGAGTACCTAACACAAACTTTCATGCACAAAATTATTTAAAATATTGTATATTACCTTGAGGCTATGCAAATAAGGTGTATATGAAACATAAATCAGCTTTGTGTTTACATTTTGGTCCCACCCCCCCAAATTTCTCATAATGTACATGCAAATATATCCAAACAAATCCAAAATTGGAAACATTTCTGATTTCAAGGATTTTGAATAAGGGAAACTCAAGCTGTGTGATTCTAAAGAAAGGGCCAGGCACTGTGGCCCACACCTGTAATCCCAGCACTCTGAGAGGCTGAGATGGGTGGACTGCTTGAGCTCAGGAGTTGGAGATCAGCCTGACCAAGAGCAAGACCCCATCTCTAAAAAATAGCCGAGTATATGGCAGGCGCTTGTAATCCCACCTTCTTGAGAGGCTGAGGCAAGAGGATAGCTTGTGCCCAAGAGTTTGAGGTCACTGTGAATTATGATGCTTCAGCACTCTACTGAGGGCAATAAAGTAAGACTCTGTCTCAAAAAAATAATAATAATAATTCTAAAGAAAGGAATCTTAAGCAGATCTTGAAAACAATACAATGTGCTTCTCATGCATGGTCAGCCTTCTACATCCATGGGTTCTGTTTCTGTCGATTCAACCATTTGGGAGATTGAAAATATTTGAAAAAAAAAATTACAATAATAAAAAATATATACAAATAAAAAATTAATGTAACAACTATTTACATAACATTTACATCGTATTAGGTATTGTAGGTAATCTAGAAATGATTTACGTATACAGGAGGATGTGTAAGGGTTATATGCAAATATTATGCCACTTTACATAAGGGACTAAGCATCCTCAGATTTCCGTATGCAGAGAGTTCTGTACTCAATCCCCAGAGGATACTGAGAGGTGGATGACTGAAATTGGAAATGTCCTGAATTTAGGAGTAAATTTTTTTTCTTTTTTTTTTTTTTTTTGAGACAGAGCCTCAAGCTGTCCGCCCTGGGTAGAGTGCTGTGACATCACACCTCATAGTAACCTCCAACTCCTGGGCTCAAGGGATTCTCCTGCCTCCACCTCCCAAGCAGTGGAGGCTACAGGCGCCCGCCACACCACCTGCCTATTTTTTGGTAGCGGCCGTCATTGTTGTTTGGTGGGCCCAGCTGAATTCGAACTGGCTAGCTCAGGTGTATGAGGCTGGTGCCCGAACTGCTTGAGACATAGGCACTGAGCCAGGAGTAAATTTTGAAACTAAAAATTTTAAGGTTAGGCCAGGTGCAGTAGCTCATGCCTGTAATCCCAGCACTTGGGAGGCAAAGCAGGTGGATTGCCTGAGGTCACGGGTTTGAGACCAGTCTGAGCGAGAGAGACCTTGTCTCTAAAAATAGTTGGCCATTGTGGTGGGCACCTGTAGTCTCAGGTACTTGGGAGGCTGAGGCAAGAGAATCGTTTAAGCACAGGAATCTGAGGTTGCTGTGAGCTGACACCACGGCACTCTACCAAAGGTGACAAAAGGAGACTCTGTCTCAAAAAAAAAAAAAAAAAAAAAAAAATCAAGGTTGATTTGCACTTTGTTTTACTTGCCAAGGCCACAGCTTATGCTATGAGCTTTTACAGGCTCATAAAAGCATCAACTTTCTTCTTGTGAGGGGTTAACAGAGATAAAAAGTGCCTTTGGGGCCTGGAGGGTGAACTTTTAATTTTATTGTGGACACCATCCTCCACATACTCCGTTAATGGGTGTGTGGGCAATGCTCCCACAGGCAGCTTGTTTATTCTTCAACTATATATGACTGTTGCGTTCTAGCCACTTCCCAAAACTCTCTTTAAGAGAGTAGGAAAATGCTATCACTTTGCATACCTCTAGTCCTGGGTACTTGCTGTGCTCGTTGACTTGAATATCTTTCCCTTCTTTATATATTTTTTATTTATTTTTTTGAAACAGAGTCTCACTCTGTTGCTGCCTTGGGTAGAGTGCCCTGGCGTCATCAAAGCTCACAGCAACCTCAAACTCTTGGGTTTAAGCTATCCTCTCCAGTCAGCCTCCCAAGTAGCTAGGACTACAGGTGCCCACCACAACACACAACACCTGCTAGTTCTTCTATTTTCAGTAGAGGCAGGGTCTCACTCTTGCTCAGACTGGTCTTGAACTCCTGAGTTCAAGCAATCCACCCCCTTTGGCCTCCCAGAGTGCAGGGATTATAGGTATGAGCCACCATGCCTGGCCATCTTTCCCTTCTTTAAAGAAGGGATTTAAGGGCTTGGCAACTGTAGCACAGAGGTTATGGCACCAGCCATATGCACCAAGGCTGGTGGGTTTAAGCCCAGCCTGGGCCAACTAAACAACGACAACTGCAACAAAAAAATAGCCAGGCATTGTGGCGGGTGCCTGTAGTCCCAGCTACTTGGAAGGCTGAGGCAAGAGAAACACTTAAGCCCAAGAGTTGGAGGTTATTGTGAGCTGTGATGCCAAAGCACTCTACCGAAAGCGACATAATGAGAATGAGACTCTATCGCAAAAAAAAAAAAAAAAAAGGAATTCTCAGTGTTCTCAGATTTTAGGATGGTGAATTTCTATTCATTTTTACATCCTAGCCTTAGCTTTACCACCTCTGTACAGGCTTGTCTTTTTCTAGAAGGCTGTAAGACTTTTTGTTCACTCCCATTGTCCCTTCTCCATACCTTCAGTATAGAGTATTTATCCTACTACACAGTAACTATTTTCATGTCTATCTTACAACTGTAAGCTCCTTAAGGAAAGGACTATTCTTATTCACCATTGTGTACAACCATCCCCTGGGGCCCATTACAGTTTCTAGACACAAAGCAGATACCCATAGGTAAGAGCTGGAAAGGGTATATAAGCAATGTAGCAGAAAATAGGAAAAAAGCTAGGGCCACATTTAGTATTTGGCAGCCAAAAAGAACTGTTAACATTCCCAACTTCCTTTCTCTGGCCATCAATTCTAGTTCTCTGAAACTAGCATCTACCATAAAGAATATTTGTCTGGCTGGGTAAGGTGGCTCACCCCTACAATCCTAGCAGTCTGGGAGGCCCAAGTAGGTTGACTGACTGAGTTCAGAAGTTTGAGACCAGTCTGAGCAAAAGCGAGACCCCCTATCTCTACCAAAAATAGAAAAATTGGCTGGGCGTTGTGGCAGGCACCTGTAGTCCCAGCTACTGAATAGGGCAGCTGAGGAAGGAGGATTACCTGAACCCAGGAGTTTGAGGTTGCTGTGAACTAGGCTGACACCATGGCACTTTCTCAACAGAAAGCACTTTGACCTCAAGGGGACATTTGGTGATCTGAAGACATGTTTGGTTGTTACCACTGGAGAGCTACTGAGATCTAGTGGGTCAGGCCAGGGATACTTCTAAACACTCTACAATGTTCAGGACACCATTTCCTCCAAAGGATTATGGGGACCCAAAATGTCAATAGTGCAAGACATACTGAAACATATGTCATAGAGTATAGTCACAAGCTCTATACACCCATCTATCATGTTGTCATGTTATACACATATACTATATACATAGCCAATATATCTACACATATCCAGAAGGTATTATGTACTTACATATATAAGATATACCTGGAATAGCAACCTGTCATGTATGTGCCATACATGCACTGATTGTGGCTGCTAAACGCTAAAATCAGTCTGATATACTGGAAAGAATGCTGACCCTCAGAAAAGCTAGTGTTCTTTCTATACAGTTTCATTTCATTCTCACAACCGTATGAGGATATTATATGATCCCAACTTTATGCAATGACTAGCTCAGGATTACACTTGTGAAGGCTGACTCCACAATATAGAAAGAAATGCGTTTATGTTATTTACCAATGTATCTCAAGCATTCAAACGGTGCCTCATTAAACATTTGCCAAGTGAAGGGTGGGAAGTAGGACCCAGTTCTATTTTCAGCCCTGTCCTCTTAACCAGTCCATCGCTGCCTTAATAGTCAGAAACCCTGCAACGGAGTCTGCAATCCCCATGGACCCTGAGAAGCAACTGCACCATGCTGAGCTTCAGCGTATGTATCAGGAAAGTGGAGCTAAACGAAAGCAACCCTTCCTAGGGTTAGAGTAAGGAATTCGAGACCAGTCTGAGCAAAAGCTCCGCACAGAACAGGTTCCTCGGAAAATTCGGTGACCTCATCGAACCAGGGACCCTACGCCGCCAGCCGAGGTGGACAAAGGGCGAGGCCCCTCCGGGAGGCAGATGTTACATGGGGCCTGGGCAAAAACCCACCGCTCAGCTTAAGTGGGTGAGAGAGAGCCCAGCACCAGCAACTTCAACGACGTCCTTGCTCTCCGACTTCTTCAAGCTCCCACCAGGAAGACCGCAGGCATTGCCGCGCCTCGCCTCCCACTCGCAGCGCATCCGTCTGCGCATGCGTGACCCTGCGGTCAGAGACGGCGGCCGGGAGGCGGAAGTGAAGGGTGGTTGCGGCTCAGAGGGCTGCACTAGGAGCTGCTTCTGCCGCTGCTGCTGCTGCTGAGGCGGCGGCGCTGCCGGCCTCGGGCCGCTCGGCCTTGCGACTCACCTCCCAGCCTCTCCTGAGCCCGCCGGGGCCCGTGCCGGCTAGCGCTTGCCCTATGAGTGTGTCACTGGTTGTCATCCGACTGGAGCTCGCGGAACACTCGCCCATCCCCGCCGGCTTTGGCTTCAGCGCAGCCGGTGAGTCCTGCGGCCTGTCAGCTTTCGGTGCAGCTGGGTCTGGGCCCGGGGGACTCGCCCTCCCAAAGTACGGGCCCAGGCAAAGGCGGCGGCGAGGGCTTTTTCGTTAGAAAGAAACCGAGAAGTGGTTGGGAACCCTCTTCATTCTTGAGAGGCCTTCCCAGATGTTATGTCTGGGATGTCCTTCCCTCCCTCTCTCCCTGTGCCTTTCTGCAGGCGTTCTGTTTATACCTGGAGCGTCTCCCTCTGCCCTACTGAATAGTTGAATTGTTTGTGTATCTCGCTTGATTTCCTCTAGGTTCCGTAAAGGCAAGCACCCTTCCGTAAAGGGTTTCCAACGACGTCGGTGGTCCCTTGTTTAATGAAGTGTTCCTCTATAGAAGGCTATCTCTTTAGTCCCCCCGTAACAATACTAAAACTAAAATTTAGACACTTCCTATATCCCAGCAATTAGCGTATTCTTTAATTATGTTTGCACTTATCCTGTGAGGTAGATGGATGTTTTGCACCTTTTACAAATTGTGCAACAGGGTTAGTGATTAAATGGTTTGCCCAAGGTTATCTGTAATTGGTGAAACTGGGATTCTGACTCGGGTAGCTGGACTTTAGTTTGAGTTCTCTTCACATAGCTCCTCAGTGGGGAATGCAGCCTGTTCCTTGGCCCTCAAATAATTACCAAATAATAACATTCATTCAAGAAATATTTAGTGAAGCTTGTCTGTCTGCTGGAGTTTTTGTTGTGTGTAGACTCAGAAATGGTGTCTGCTTTAATAGCACCGGCAGTTCAGTGGGGACATAAATTAAATACGTACAGAATGGCTCAGCGGCCAGCCATGTACACTGGAGCTGGCGGGTTCAAATCCAGCCCTGGCCTGCCAAACAACAGTGACAGCTACAACCAAAAAACAGCTGGGCATCGTGGCAGGCGCCTGTAATCTCAGCTACCTGGGAGGCAGAGACAAGAGAATCGCTTAAGCTCAGGAATTGGAGGTTGCTGTGAGCTGTGAGCTGTGATGCCATGGCCCTCTACCCAGGGCGACAGCTTGAGGCTCTGTCTCAAAAAAAAAAAGTTAAGTTGCCTTTATTCACATGTAGACATTTGCATGGGTCACTGAGTCATTTAGTCATTTATTTGCTATTAATTTATTCACAATCTAAAGCTTCCTTCTGGGTAGGCACTGTGGTGTAAGTACTGGGAATAAATGATGGGCAAAACAAGTTCCTTCTCTGACAGAGTTTATATTAAGGATATTTCAGTCAAATCTCCAAATTCTTTTAACCTTTTTATGTGTTTTATTGATTTAAGACACTAATCACACAATTTTCATGGCTTCAGAGTAATCCCAGATGTCTAAGACTACCCTTGAAGGTTTTTAAAAATTTTGTTTTTTAATGGCCTAGGTACTTTCATTTTGGGCTCATCACAGTTTCATTTTATCAGATGTTAATAAAATGCTAATTAGGCTCTGTGTCCATAGCTCAGTGAGTAGGGTGCCAGCCACATACACCGAAGCTGGTGGTTTCAAGCTTGGCCCAGGCCTGCTAAACAACATTGACAACTCCAAACAAAAAATAGCTGGGTGTTGCGGTGGGTACCTGTGGTCCAGGCTACTCAGGAGGCTGAGGCAAAAGAATCGCTTAAGCTCAAGAGTTAGAGGTTGCTGTGAGCTGTGATGTCATAGCACTCTACCAAGGGCAACGTAGTAAGCCTCTGTCTTAAAATAAATAAATAAAAATAAAATGTTAGTTCATCTGGGCATAATCACAGTTGAACCTTCTCTAAGGCTATTCCTCTTGTTGATTCATGTTAAAGTGCGTAATTTCACTAGAACAACCCTACATTTCTGAGTTTATTGTACTGACTGCTCATTGACTGTTTACTAGGTACTGTAGGAGTCCCAGAGGTGAGAGAGATGAATACTGCAAAGCCTTTTTATCATCCTGGGGGAAAGCAAGCAGAGAGAACAAAGGGAAACCTATTGATGGATACATTGAAAATGGAGAAGAGCTTATTTTATTATCAGGTATTAATCATTCCTGTGTTCTTTAGCTGGGGAAATGTCAGATGAGGAGATCAAAAAGAAGACACTAGCTTCAGCTGTTGCCTGTTTAGAAGGGAAGTCACCAGGAGAGAAAGCAGCAATCATCCATCAGCACCTTGGCCGTCGAGAAATGACAGATGTGATCATTGAGACCATGAAGTCCAACCCAGGTATGCTCTCTAAAATCATGGACTCTTGAAATGTGAGCTCCTGGCTGTCTGTAACATACGTGTTGTTTGAGGAATCCATGATTTGACCTCTGACATACATTTTATCTTTCATGGCCTGTGTGCTGTACATGAGGTTGTTAGGGCACGTTTCAGTACCTCTAAGTATTTTTTTTTTTTTTTTTTTTTTTTTTGAGACAGAGTCAAGCTGTTATCCTGGGTAGAGTGCTGTGTAGTCATAGCTCACAGCAACCCTCAACTTTTGGGCTCAAGATCCTCTTCCTCAGTTTTTCTATTTTTAGTAGAGATGGGATCTTGCTTTTCCTCAGGCTGGTCTCAAACTCATGAGCTCAAGCAATCCACCCATCTTGGCCTCCCGGAGTGCTAGGATTACAGGCGTGAGCCACCGCGCCTGGCCTTCTAAGTATTTCCTTCAAATCAATCCTAACAAATTGGGTTGACAACTGCATTTTGGTGAGGGAGAGTTTCTTATCATTTAATTGAGTAGCAGATCTGAGTGTATTCAGCTAAGCATCTTGTTCTTCTTTCTGCTCTGTCAGATCATGTCACGTGGGAAAGTGGTTATATACAGTACTACACCAGCATGGAGGTAGTCACAACTGGTAGGATTGGTTTTCAAACATTTGATATCCCGTAATGTTTGTCCCACTTAGGACTGTATGATGGGGAGACATCTGCTTATCTTAGAGTACTGCCCAGTGTAAGATCAATCCTGAGGATATTAATGAGATTTTTACAGGGGAAAGAGAACTTTAAAGTTGAAATGCTCCATGACTTGGCTGTTCTACAAATATATACATTTTACAAAGAGATGGACAACATGTAGAGAATGTTTTGTAAATGTTTTATAAAAATTTGTAAATAAAGGTACATATAGCTATAATTTCCCATTTTCTCTATGTTTGGTGACTTTTGAGACTTTTGAAGTTCTTCACACAGCACATTACTATTTCTCTGTCAAAGTTAATTCTTCTGACTTGAAGTTTTTAATATAGTTTAGAATCTTTCAGCATATTTCTTATCCACTTATAATCTGCTAATTTTTGATTTGTGAAAGATGAACTAAAATGTACAGTGGAAGAAAGGAAGTCTTCAGAAGCAGCCCCCACTGCACAGAAAAGTAGAGATCAAAGTAAAGAATGCGTAAACGCTGCTCCTGATTCTCCATCCAAACAGCTTCCAGACCAGATTTCATTCTTCAGTGGAAATCCATCAGTTGAAATAGTTCATGGTATTATGCATCTATACAAGACAAAGTAAGAGAAACCTTTTTTCTTTTGAGTTAGTCTATTTTTTCCTGAAACTCTCTTGCCCTGAAGAAATGTAGATATTTTGAGCTTCAAAAAGATAGTACTTTCATGTTTTCATGTTAGAGAATTCCTAGATGTTTCACATTTGCTTACTCTTGTGCAGAGGTCCTCAAACTTTTTAAATGGGGCAGTTCATTGTCCCTCAGACCGTTGGAGGGCTATACTATAGTTAAAAAAAAACAACTCTGAACAAATTCCTATGGACACTGCACATATCTTATTTTGAAGTAAAAAAACAAAATGGGAATAAATACAATCACACTGCCTCATTTGGCCCATGGGCCATAGTTTGAGGACCCCTGCTCTTATAGATTGGGTCAAAGCTTTTCCTTGTAAAAGAAACATATGTACATACAATTAAGAAAATACTTAGAAAGATGTCCCTTTAGCTGGTATGTATGGAAGTTGACTGGGGAATTAAAAGAAGGAATGGTTTAAAAAAAAAAAAAAAAAGAAAGAAAGAAAAAGAAAAGAAAATGATCTACAATGTCATTATAGTCTCATGTCCCCACCACATCTTTTCTAAAGACGCTGGTTAAAGGGTCAGTTAAGTAATTACAATTTTTTTTTTTTTTTTTTTTTTTTTTTTTTTTTTTTTGAGACAGAATCTCACCCTGTCACCCTGGGTAGAGAAAGTGCTGTGGTGTCACAGCTCACAGCAACCTGAAACTGTTTTGTTTTGTTTTTAGAGACGGAGTCTCACTTTATCACCCTTGGTAGAATGCTGTGGCGTCACAGCTCACAGCAACCTCCAACTCCTGGGC
>CAUYPK010123186.1:0-20971 GCA_963574355.1 Loris lydekkerianus | reverse complement strand
GCAATAAAGTTGAGTTCCTGCTTAAAAAAAAAAAGAAATGAAATCAGAAAGGAAGAGCAAAGAGAGGGAAGGAGGGAGGGGAGTGGGGCTTTGGTGTGTGCCACACCTTGTGGGCACAAGACTCGATTGTAAGAGGGACTTTACCTAAAAAATGCAATCAGTATAACCTGGTTTATTGTTCCCTCAATGAATCCCCAACAATAAAAAATAAAGAAATGAAAAAAATAAATAAATAAATAAATAAATAAACTTTGATTAAACAAAAAAAAAAAAAAAAAAGACATAAAACTATAAAGATTTATCGAGAGAGTGCAGGAGAAACACTTGAAGAAATTAGCCTGGGAGAATACTTTATGAGGAAGACCCCTGGGCAACTGAAGCAACACCAAAAATACATTCCTGCAATCTGATCAAACTAAAAAACTTCTGCAATGCCAACAACACAGTAAGTAAAACAAGCTGACAGCCCTCAGAATGGGACAGGATATTTGCAGGTTATACTTCTGACAAAGGTTTGATAACCAGAATCCACAGAGAACTCAAACTTATTAATAAGAAAAGAACGAGTGATCCCATTTCATTGTGGGCAAGGGACACAATGAAGCTTCTCTGAAGAAGATAGGGACATGGCCTACAGACACATGAAAAAATGCTCATCATCTTTAATCATCAGAGAAAGACAAATCAAAACCACTTAGAGATATCATCTAACTCCAGTAAGAGTGGCTTACATAACAAAATCCCATAACTACAGATGTTGGTGTGGATGTGGAGAAAAGGGACACTTCTGCACTGCTGGTGGGAGTGCAAGCTAATGTGTCCCTTTTGGAAAAGTATGGAGAATATTCATGGATCTAAAAATAGACCTGCCATTTGATCCTGCAATTCCTCTAGTAGGTGTATATCCAAAAGACCAAAAATCACTTTATAACAAATATATTTGCACCAGATTGTTCATTGTTCATTGCAGCTCAATTCATAATGGCCAAGTCATGGAAGAAGCCCAAGTGCCCATCAACCCATAAATGGATTAATAAATTGTGCTATATGTATACCATGGAATATTATGCAGCCTTTAAAAAAACAGAGACTTTACCTCTTTTATGTTTACATGGATGGAGCTGGAACATATCCTACTTAGTAAAGTATCTCAAGGATGGAAGAAAAAATATCCAATGTACTCAGTACTATTATGAAACCAATTTACAATCACTCACACTTTCCTATGAAGAATAGATCACAACTATGGCCCAGGATGAAGGAGGGAGGAGGGGAGACTCAGAGGAGAGGGGAGAGGTCAAATCAAGGGAGAGTAAATGGGACAATCACACCTATAGTACATAATGCAGGGGTATGTGTTAGATCTATTAAGTATAGAGTATAAATGTCTTAAGACAATAATTAAGTAAACAAGATGAGGTATATACTAACCAGTGTGATGTAAGCATTCCTAATTCTATACAAAATCAGCACATTGTGCCTCATAAATGCATTAATGTATACATGATCTATGTGTTTGTGATTTAATTTTAAAAAGGTATAAACTAGAAGCAGCCCATTTTTAGAATGATATTTCCCAAAAGGTGAAGCATTTCCCACTTGTGAAATAATTTCAGTTGCCACATACCCCTAATATGTTAATTGTCCATTTATTTTTTTAAATATAACACGCCAGTGCTTCCATCAATTTTATCAAATCAATCAAAGAATAAGACTAAATTGTTCTATTTTAAATTGGTTTAAAGAAAATATGGATAAAAACAGAGCAGAGAGTGCGCCCGCATACCAAAGATCACGAGAGAGGTATGTAGACGGCTGAAGTTTAGGAAACGGTATCTGAAAAAATTGCTTCTCCATCGGCGTCTGAGTTCTTAAGAAAAAAAAAGTACTCAAAAAAATGTTGGAAGAAAATTAGCACCTTAAGATTTGGCAAACTATTTCTAATTTTTCCTTTTCTCCTTGATTCATGATAAACATCTCTCAAAAAGCATAGAAGCACCACTCCACAAAAACTGTTTTGGAAATGCAGGGTGGATTTGGAGCAGATACTCTCAGAGAGTGATTGGTTGACTAGGAACCTCCCTGCAAGCCAAGCAGGATGGGCAACAGCCAAGCCGTGGAAAGGGCCTGGGCTCCTTCCTGGGGGTCGGCAGGTTGCATCAGGGCAGGGCTGGAGTGATCTGGCTACCAGGCAAGGACCCCACACACACAAATGAGAGACAGTGCATGGGGCTCCCATGGGAAAGCAGCCCCACCGAGGCTGCAGGCCTGGCCGTCCCGGCCTCCAATGCTACAGACGCTCTGCAGCTCAGGCTCTCCCGCCCCCTGCTGCTCTTCTTCCCTTTCCTTTCTCTCCTCTTCTTCTGACCTTCAGCATCTGAACTGCCCATAACCACTTAGAAGTCTATTTTTGCATTATTTAATTTCTTTACATAGAGGTTTTGGTTTTCTCTTTTGAGTTCCAAATACAGGTCATTTCCAAGTTTTCTATTTCCAATTCTCCAAAAAGCATAGAATAGGCCAAAAAAAAAAAAACCAAAAAGTCGTAAATTACTTGCCTATACCCCTAGTATACATGTTTTGTGTGATTCGTGCCCAGTCCCACCCCACTGTTGAATATAGAACATTCAGTATGGAAATAAAAGGATCCTTTTTGTCCTCTTGGTGGGAAGAATACTACAGACAAATCATTACCAGAGTAATTGTGGGAAAAACAAAGATGACCCTGGAGAGGAACGCTTCTGAGAAGAGTGGTGTTTGGCGTTCTTTGTACTATCCTGAAAAAGTCATGCCATTTCTGACAATAATCAAAGGAAGTTTACAGTTATTCACCACTGAGCACAATAAATCATTCTTAAATTGTTTCTTTACATCCTTTTCATATAAGCTATTCCAGAAGGAATTGGCAGGTTCAAGAGGGGGATCCCAACAAATTCCCTAGATCTCTGCCTTTGGAGGGGGGTATTAGGAAGCAGGAAGAGGGCTTTGGGGAACACCCTCCAGGGCTGCCACCCCCGCAGCCAGCACAGCTCCACTTTTATCTGTTTTGCATATAGCAGTCATTGAAGATTTGATTTGAGAAGAAAGATCCCATTGTTTGAATTCCTTGGAAAACCATGGGAATAGAAAATGTCATGTGCCTGGATTGACCCTGGGAAAATGGAGAATGAATAAGGATGGTGAACGTTTCTTCAGAGTGTTTCTTTCTACTTCCTCATGGAATTTTATGCTAGTCTCCTGTGGTCCACACTGTCCTTGGGCCTTGGGAAACAGGACCTGATCCCTTCCCCTTTTACTCCTTGGGCCAGTGGTGGGGAACTGGGTGAAGCAGGGTGGGGCTGGGGGGAGACACATAAAAAAATTAATTGGGTTGCCCACCCCTACCGTTTTATATAAACTTGCCAAAGAACTAAGACCACTATCCTGGCAAGAGTTAGATAAGTCCAAGTGTGTCTTACAAACAGAGCTGCCAACATTCAAAAGTGGTTTGGTTAGAAGAGACCAAATGGAAGTAAAATGGACCGATTAAATAAAATGGAAAATCTTCCATGTGGGAGCATAAGTAGCACCAATTCAGAGGCACTAAGTTGAGAGAGAACAAAACAAGAGGGTGCTCATCCTAATTCCACCACTGAGCAGAGGCAGCACAGCTTGTTGAAGTGGTGGCATCTAGGGGACAGGAAGGAACAGCAGTCCCAATGGAATAAGTGGTCTCTGTGATGCCCAGCCGTGGTGTCACAAGATATTCAAAGTGTCCAGTGAGTGAGGAACGTACGAGAGTGGCAGGGGAGGCTGGCAGAAGCAGTGCCCCCAACCTCCCAGCCATCGTGGTGGCAGCACCAGCAAAGGCGTGAGGAGCAGCAGAAGAGGGCCAGGACACCCCTTGGACACCACGGGGTGAGGCATCAGGCTTGTGGGAGAAATTCCCTGCGCTCAACCAGAAATCCATGAAGGTGGCTCATCACCAGGTGCTCTGAGGCCAGCGTGATGAATCACATTATCATTAGTGTGAGCTCATTATTCCACGAAGGGGGCTATTGAGAGAACTTTAAAAACACAAGCTTTGGATTCAGACAGGCTTATCCTTCATTCAGCTGAAGGTATTTTTCGAGCGCCTGCTCTGTGCCCAGGCTCTGCCCCAGCTGGCAGAAATAGCACAGTGAGCAAGGCTAAAGGATTCCTCCTCAGGTGGAGCTGACCTGACCAAGGGGAACACCGATAAGAAACAAGTAAGCAAATAAATTCAGGAGGTTTTATTCCTGTCATAAGAACTGCAAAGGCCAGGTGTGGTGGTGGCTCAGGCCTATAATCCTAGCATTCTGGGAGTCTGAGGCAGGAAGATCCCTTGAGCTTAAGAGTTCAAGACCAGCCTGAGCAAGAGGGAGACACCCCCCCACTCTCCACCCCCACCCCTGTCTCTAGTAACAATAGAAAAAAAAAATTAGCTAGACATTGTGGTGGGAACCTGTAGTCCAGCTACTGGGAAGGCTGAGGCAGCAGGCTCCCTTGAACCCAGGAGTTTCAGGTTGCTATGAGCTAGGCTGAAGCCACGGGACTATAGCCTGAGCAACAGAATGAGACTCTGTCTCAAAAAAAAAGAATATTGTGAAGACAATAAAATGAGTGAGGATGTGTTCAGATAGGGTAGGAAGGAACTACTTAAATCTGGCAGCCAAGTAAGTCTCTCATTCACATGGGGGCTCCACGGCCAGGAAGGAAGAGGCAGCCCTGAGAAAAGCTTGGCAAATTTGAAGGAAACACAGAAGGAGCCCGAGGATTAGCAAACTATGGTCAATAGGCCAAACCCAACCTGCCCCTTGTTTATGTAAATAAAGTTTTATTGGAACACAACCACACTCATTTGTGCACCTGATAATATCTATGGCTGCTGGCGTGCTATGATAGCAAGGTTGAGCAGTTGCAACAGAGACCGTATGGTCTGCACAGCCTGAAATCTTCACTATCTGGCTCTTTACAGAAAAAGTATTGCTGATCTCTTGTTTAAAGCACAGTGAGCAAGCAAAGGAGACAACAAAAGACGTGAAGCTTTAGGGTGCAGGGCTGGAGAGTGGCAAACTCTGCGAGAATGTGGTATCATACCCTCGGCATAAAGGGAAACCCCAGAAGGGGACATGCCTGGGACACGCGCCATCTGAGTTCTGTTTGTCGAGGCAACCCTGGGAGCAGATGCAGAGGACACTCAGAGCAAAGCGGGAGCAGGGAAGCCAATTAGGCAGCTACTGCAGAGTCCAGTGAGAGATGAAAGTGCCAGGGATGAGGATGACAAAATTGCAGAAGAGACAGTGGTGTCTCAGGAACTAGTTTAGACGTAACAGGCATGAGAATCCCTTCTCTACTGTGTAATCTTAGGCAAGTTACTCAAACTCTTTAAGCCTCAATTTGAAGAATTTTGCTCTTCACACCACCATTGCACGGATTAAGTTAGAAAATGCATCTGAGATACCTGTCAAAACAGTAAGTGTTCAAATAAATGTTAGCAATGATTACTGTTGTTGTTGTTGACTACTGAGGCCCATGGACAAGCCAAGGGACAGAAGGTATACCTCATTGTGTCAGTTAGTGGTGTGTGTGTGTGTGTTTGTGTGTTTGTGTCTCCCTGACTAGATTTATGAGCTCCATGGAGACAGGGGAGCTCTGTTATTTATCTTTATATCCCCCAAACTGTGCCTGGCACATGGTAGATGTTTAATAAATGTTTATTGATGAAACAATTATTTTTTTAAGAAAGGAGGAATATTACTCATTCTGCCATTTTTCACCAGAAATGGTTTGTTCTTAGGATTGAAACAGTACATTTGTATGACATAGAACAAAGAGACAGAGACAGTTGTCTCTACAGAAAGGTGATACTTAGCAGAAAGAAAAACTCCAATGCTATTCTCCAGAAAAACTCTAGCCTGATAAAATATGTCAATGACTACAATCACATGTTGAATCTGGACTGAAAACTCTCCACACACTAGAAATTCAATCTTATCAGATACATCTAAAATACCAAAAATCTCTGCCACAAAGCAGACCCCACAAGGGACAAAAACTATTCTTATAATGTGTCAAGCTGTTTTCAGATTTTTATTTCAAACCAGTTGGACATTCTTGTCCAGCCATATTGAAGGGTCTCCTATTTTGAGTTTTTACCTCTTTCCTTTTTTGGTTCACTATTCTGCCTCTAAAACTAAAAGGATTTTGATTAAAATTGAGACTTCAGAATTGCTTGTGAGCTTTCTTATTCCTTGGCATTGCCACTTATCAAAAGATTAGAAATCTACTCTTCTTAAAAAAGAAGTTACCTTTTTTGACATCATAAAGTGGTCAATACCACCTAAGTGATGATTTCAAATAAAATTAAATATGACATAAACACCGTTTCAAATGACAATGACCCCTATAAAATAGATACATACTTCTAAGTGATAATTTTTTCTTCCTTAAAGAGTGGTTAAATCTCTTAATGGTCAAACGATACAAAATTATAAAATACTCAGAGGGCCAACAAATAAAATGTTACCAGGTACACCTGTTGTATCACAGTAATTAAATGTGTCCTCACTATATACGTGTTGTTGTATCTAAAAAATTAACTAGAATTCCTGAAAAGTTAACAAAATAAGAACAGCTGATAAAATGGTAAACAAATCATAGCAGTACTATGCAAACTCACCAACGTAGCTAACAAATTCTAAAGGAATGAAAATAAGATGAATATTTAAAATGACAAGACACTCAAGAAGAGAATCCCTTATAATAGTAATGAAAATGTAGAAGTCCTTGAAACATCATGGAGCAGCCAAGAGGAGGAAGTTTGAGGGTTTTGTTGTTGTTTTTTTTTTTAACACGAAGCCTGGCATCTCACAAATAACGTATGTTCCATATTATGTGGCAGTTGCTATGGTAACAACCTTTATTTTCTGAAACAGTACACAGATGTGTATAACATACTAACTTGCTGGTTATAAATTACAGCTTTTCCCATAGTTCAGTAACTTAAGAATTCTACGTTTTTGAAATCTCAGAAGTTCTGTTATTATTAAATTTCTTTTATGAGATAATTTTCCTTGTACTTTCAAAATGAGAGTGTTCCCATACAGGCCACGAAAAAGCAACGGGGAAATGGGGTATATCAGAGACTAGCAGTCAACTGAGTATAATTTCTGTAAAAAGTCTTATGAAACCCACTGAAAACAGGAAAAATTATTTTAATAAATTAGGTACCATGTACAATAGCCATGAGAAATAACTTGCTAGGGAAATGATGTCACAAATAAAGTTATGAATTGATTTCTTATTACGGGGTGCCATAGTCGCAGTCTTAAAATAATTGAAGAGTTTTTTCTCTTAGAAATGTAACAAGCATTAATATAATTTTACAAGCTACAATGGTGTGGGAGTGTGGATTAGTCTGGTTATTTGACATCAAATAAAGTTATCTGAATCTTGAAAAGACCCAAGTCTGGGAGACAACTTACATTGCTACATTTAATAAGGGATTAGTGTCCCTTTGTCAGTTTACAAAACAAAAGACAGATTTTTACTGGTTGGGATATTTCTTTTTATGTTCTAACCGTAACCAACAAATAATTAAAAAGTGCTTTCTACACGCAGGGAACCAGCTGTCCATGCCTAGATACATATGTGTAGAAATATTTAAAATGATAGGATGTGAAGGCAAGTTCAGTGCTGTAGTATGTTTTCCTATTCTGAAAATTTATATTACGTTTCCAAGTGCTGAATCAGATTATGTTCTTTAAATAGGTAGTTTGCGTCATAGGTTTTTAAACTTTATCAAAAAAAAAAAAATCATCTCTGGAACCTTTATCTGGTTAAAATTCATTATCTGGAGAACATATTTGAAAACGTAAGTTGTATAGTTAGCCTTTACAGTTAAAAAACCATCTTTCTAAGATAAGAAAAAAAAAATTCTAATTATAAAGAAAGTGGAAGTATAAAAAGGAACAAAGCATTCCTGATTTAGAAAGTCCAGAAAAGACACTGCGAAGGAATTTTCCTAATAAACATAAAATGCCTGGAAATGCTATGTCGAGTCACAAAACAGTTACATTCAAGTTCAGAATCGTCTTATACCAGCAATGACAACGAACAACAACTGAATACCATACAGATAAGAACAAATCATTTTGAAAAGTGTGTGCTGTTAAGTGCTTGTTAAAACTTTTGCCTACGCGTCACACACATTTCCTTTCTGTATCTTTTTAATATATATTAAAAATAGGACCATGACTAATCGGTTCAAATCCTTACATGATGAGAGACAGACGAGAGTTCAGTTATCACCTAATGGACAATGAGAAGCTAGAACCCAGCACTCAGTAGAGTACTTCACTGCTCGGTGCATTTTAAAAGTGTTACTGAAATTACATTTAAGTCATGAGATAATTACCAACTTTCTTCTCCTTTATATTTATATGGCATATTTATTGAATTGCGCAGTATGCCTTTACAATAAAGTGCTTTTTACGTTGCCGCCTTTGTTCATCCAAAATAAAACTGACAGTTATCCTTTTATAAGCTATTCTGAGAACATTTTCTCTTCTTTGAAGCTGATTGATGCACTACTTTAAATGTTCCTGCAAATATCTTTTCAATTCAAGTTTTTGCATAATGTAATAAGAAGATAAAAGAATTCTATACTTCAACAAGAGACATTACAAAGCAAGTAGAGACATTATCAAGGGCATTAACATGCTCCTAATAGCAATAAAACCTTTTAACTGTCTGATGTAGAACATGCTCCTACCAAACCACCACGTATTATGGTAATTGGCTCCAATTTCTGAACCTTACATTGTAAAGTTACAAAGAGTTAGGTAGAACTGAAAAACAAACCTCAAATACTCATGATGTTACCGTTCCCATTAGACATGTTTGCTTTCTGTTGCTAACGAGGACTGGTCTGGTCTGCTGTGTGCTCGGTACTATGCTATCATATTTTTGCTTTCGGTCTCATTTTTATGTCTACTGACTGGTATTAAATACACTTTTTCTCAAATAATGCTTTTCTAACTCCCAAACATCACAGTAACACAAATAGCGTTTTGCTCAGAATTTCAGTGTAACAAATGGGTTCCCTGGGCAGGCCTGTGTCACGTTCCATTTACTTTGTGTCCTCTCTTCACAAGAAGATACAACACGGAAAAACACTCCACGAGGACGCTTTGATTTTCCTTTACAACGCGCTGCTCAATTACATGAGTAGCCTTTCCATCCTGGCCAAGAGGAAATATAATCTCCAACTAAAGTTGAGCCCAGATTCTGTTAAATTAAATAGCTAAGGAAAAAGTAGTTCTTGGCTTTATTCCTCTTAGATAGGGAGCCAGGCAGTGGGGAATTGACATGAGCGGGGCCTGGGTGATTAACCTGCAGTTCTGGTTGTTTCTAGGTGACGTGCCCATTGTGAGGGAAGCTTCTCCGAGGCTGGTGAGAGCAACTTGTCTGCTTTGAGAAATGCAGGATCTATCAGGATCCAGGGTCGGGCTCTGAAAAAGCTTTCATTTCATGTCCCTGAAATAGCCTCTGATTTCATGTACAGATGTCAAGAAGTAACGGACAATAAAATAAAAGCCAAAAAAGGAGAACTGTTTCAATTAAGAAAACTTTCTCTACCAATTCTTGGAAATCACGTAAATGAAAGCTGTCAGAATCAATCTGTGTTCAAAAGGTTGATTTTCGCAGTGCTTATATACAACATGCAAGACAGGGGAAAAATGCAAATTAACACAGAGCAGCCGAACTGTAGAAATTTCTTTCTCACTGGATAGATATTTCGTTATTAAATTTTCCTAATGGATCTAGGAAAAAATGTTTGTAGTGGCAGGTGCTGGAGTTGAGGAGACAAGGAAAGAAAGAAACCCTCATATGGGAAAAAGTCACAAATGTATTCTCCAGTTCTGCAAGGAGTTTTGTGCATTTCCAAGAATTTAATCCCCAATTGTCAGTAATTAAAAGCTTCACCTAAGAGTTTAGAAATCAACCTTCTTATTGCTATGATTTTCCAGTGATGTTTGAATTTCTTTTTCAGAGAAAAATAAATATTTCTTCAAGGACGGCCCTGTCACCCCAGTAATCAAACATCCTAAAGGTGAACTGCGAGAAAAAATATTTTTAAAATTGGAGGCGACCTTTCCACTGACAGCATAATAATATTAAATAGAGATATAAGCATTGCCAAAAATAAATAGATCAATTTCTTCCAATGTGACTTCTTATTATGGAAGACATGACTTTCATTTTCATTCGGTTTTTTGTTTGTTTTTAGAGGGGGGTTTCCCTCAAATTCTTTTATTTTAATTAACAAATAAAATTGTATGGATTTATTGTGTGCAACATGATGTTTTGACGTATATAGACATTGCAGAATGGTTAAAGCTACCTAACTAGCTTATGTACATTTGTTTTTTAAATATACCATTTAAGAAACATTAGTCATAGTTCCAACTTTACTCCCATTTTTAAATTTTGCATTATGTTATCCTTTTCATTCCACATTTTCTGTTGAGAAATATATTGGGGAGGGAAAGAAAAGATGAATTCACTTACTATTCCCCAGTTGCTTTTGTATATTTCAGGGGTATGCTCCTTTCAATGGTCTATTTCTGGCACCTTTAAAAAAAAATTAAGATTTTCTGAAGGGGAATCCTTTAAGAAGAAAATTCACTCCTTTATCATCAAATCAAGAACTTTTCTGAACGTAAGGTTTGCATAAGCCATACAGAAACAGCCTAAGAAGTGCCTCCCATCAAAAGAAGAAAAATAACAAAATCAGCTCACCCATGATTTCCTTAATATCCTTTAAAGAGATAAAATCCCATTGACGCCTCTAAAAATAAAAACGAGGGAAGGGCAACTTTATTGATTTGCTGCAAACCAACAAACATGTACCTTATTGATAACACTAAATACCATCTAAGCCTTTAGTGATTTTCAACCAAAAGTCTGCTTCTGAATGAAGGTTTAAATCATTGTATTAATATATTAGGGTGAAAATTACCATGGGAGACACTTGGAAATTAATTAAAAATCCAGCACTCAGTTTGTTTGTGAGAGAAGATAAATGTCACACATGGGAAAAGATGCCTGACAACCGCCATCGTTTTCAGATCCAAAATTAGACCCTGACAGCTACGTCTTTGTATGACTCTCCTTGGGGTATGATAAGCAGAGATATGGAATATGAAGATTTCTGATGGAAGTATTTATTACTGACACTTCCGAAACACTCCATGTGTGGCATCAGCAAAGCAAGCTTCCACCTTAGACAGAAATGTCAGGTTTTCTTCCAAGGTTGGTTTTTTCTATTCCTCTTTCCCCATTCCCATCCCTCCCTCTCCATCCACTGCTACCCCCCTTCTCTTCCAAACTATGATCTTTTTTTTAGAAGTTCAACAGCAGCCCCTGGTGGAACTCAGCAGTTGTTTCAGCCTGAGCACAGTTGTTCGAGCTATTTTGTTCATCTCGTCAATGAAGAGAAGAGTATGACCACATGGAGGTGAACGGGGCGCCCTGTTCCTGCAGGTCAGGGGTCAGAACATGCCCCCCTGCACCCCCCCCATACAAACACAGTCCTTTGTGATGGTAATTTTAACCAATTTCAGCAGCTGGAGTTTTGATGTGATGTAGATATGTGTAACAAGCACATATCTCAAATGTCACCTTCATTTTATGCACCGAGACCACTCATGAACCCCTTGTGAGGAAGGCTTACCACACAATGCCCCAAAAGAAAGAGGCTCCGCACAGGCGAGTGAGTGATCACTATTTTGTTTGGCTCCTGTTGTAACAGATTCAGCTTTGTCACTTAGCAAAATGAGCTATACAAAGTGACAAAGGAGAGATTTCTCTGGGTCAGAGCTCAGAACGCCACTGTCTGGCCCCAGCGGAGTGGCAAGCTAGGCTTAACCAGGAAGCCCACCAACATGCCCTTCAGAGACACTGAATCTGTTCCTTTTTCTGCTTTAGTTGGCAGCCCCTGATTACCGTTGTAGGCCTGAGATGTGTAGCTCTTTGTTTACATCGGGAAGGGTAAGTCTGTGCACTGCACAAGGTGCCGGTAGAAGCAGCTTTTGCTAAACCCTGTGCCTTTGGGCTGCATCACCCCAAGGGGTTGCCTCCCCATTCACACAAAGGTGCCATATAGGCTGGTGATGGCCCTGGTGCTCGGCAAGAACAGGGAGAATCACACAGTGGAGAAGCTGCTCTCCTGACCGAGATTCTCAAGTGCCCAGGCTGGGGAAGCAGCAGGCATTCCCCCTCCATGAGACGCAGGTTCAGACAAGGAACAATTGGAAATTTACTTAAAAGACCCAAAGGCTTACTTGAATATTCAATATCTTTAAATTGTGCATTTTGACTTTTTTCCTTTTAAATCATGCAGTTTTCGTAAGAGGAAAAGTAAATGGGACTTCTATAGTTTAAAATAGCTTTATGATAAACGCCAGAATGGGATAAATACTGTGTTAGGTGGAAAAGTGGTTGTGTGAGATTTTGAAAGCATTGTGCTTCTCATTAGCGCTTCACTTGCCACTGAAGCCACTTGCATCTCTTTGCAATCTCAAGCGAAACTGAACCAGTGAGCTGATGTGTGGAGACCAGAGAGAATCCCTTAGTAGGCCGCTTACTGAGGGCTAGGTGGGTGCCAAGGCACTTGAAGAATAAGAGATATATTTGATGATAAATGGATTGAATGAATTGATAAATGTGGTTGGAAAATTCAATTTAAAAAAATACTCCAAGTAAACCAATATTTTTGTACTTTTGCAACAGTAATAATCAATTATATTTGCTACTTTTCTTAAGAACACAACTAAAATAAAATGATTCATCTAAAGAAAAGAAAGATGACTTAGTGCTCAGTGAGTTCCAAGCTAGTGGAAGAAACATATATAGAGATAATTTGAATACACTGTGGCAGCAATGTGCAAAGTCCTAAGACACAGGGACCCTTAGCTCAGCCAAGCAGGGATCAGAGGCTTTATAGAGGGACGATACTTGCACTGAGTCCTAAAGAAAGATTACAAATTAGTGACAGAAAAGAGGGGACAGGGCATCATAGGAGGAGACTCGCCATGACACGAGTGGTGAAGGTATGAAACCAGGTGGTATATCCAAAGATCTCCAGGCAGCTAGATACTGCTGAAGCGTAAAACACAAGATGATAGTGACAGGGGGGAGGGCTGGAGAGGTGGGAAGACCTTGGAAAACCTTCGCTGCTCTCCCAGGGAGACTGGATCCGCCCCATGGGGCAATGAGAACAATTAGAAGACCATATGGGGGAGCAGGGGGCTTGTTGTGATCATCCCAGAGAAAAGAGACAAAGATACAAATTCTGGTGGTGGAAATGGGGGCTGGAGAGGAAATGGCAAGTTCAAGAAATATTCAGAGGTCGACGCTGGACAGGGACCTTGAGGGAGGGCCCTTGAATAACTCTCAGGGTTCAGGTGCAAGAGGCAACATAGACTGTGATGACGTCAACTGGGTGAGAGACTGCAGGGGCCTGAACAGGTGTGAGGGAAGAAGATGACACTCTAAAGAAGCACTTCTCAGAATATGTCCTCGAGTGCCCTCCACTGCGAGCTCCTTGTAACACTGATTACTAACACTGCCCTTGAAAGGCACAGCTGGAGAGGGACCCAACAGACCCTTGAATGTGGTCACTTTCACTCTGGGCTGTGGGGAGAGAAGGGGGACCCAAGCAGGCAGGACTCCAGCTGTCACCCCAGATTCAACCCAAGAGCACTTGCTTTTCCCTATTGTGTATATTTAAATTTTTCGTAAGACTTAGTTTAAAAAAAAGGAAATCACAGTCTGACAACCACTGACAACCTCCTCCTTTTCCAGAGAGGCAACTGAGACCCACAGACACTAGTTTGTAGCAGAGACTGGGCTAGATCTATGACACTTACCACATGTCAATTTCAAGCAACCTCCATGCTGAGTTCCCTCCATGAAGGAATTGTGTTACGGAGCGAGCATCAAAGACCTCCTGGTTAAAAGCTAATAGTTCCTTCAGCTTTATCCAATAATAAATAGTTACTGAGTACTTCTGCTTGCCAAACTCCCTTTTACCAAAATCACTAGACTGGTTCTGTTCAGAGTTCCAATTGTTATGGGATTCTTTGGTAGAGTTCTGATGGTGACCTCCCTTGGTATTCAACTATCACTGGAAGTAGTATGATCCAAGAAGAGGTCATTTTAGTCCCAAGTAAACGGAATTGTTGTCAAAGGTGTAGTTTTCTAATTTGCTGGAGGACTGTGGTTAATTTATATTTTAAAGTAATTTTTGAAAATGCTTTTTTTAAGTCTGTAAAGTTTATAATGTATAATCAAGTACTATTTGTAATATTTAAAAGAATTGTAGGTGTTACATTAATATTTTCATACACATATTGGAGTTCAATGTAAATAATGCCCCAAAACTCAATAAACTTAACGTTAGGAAACTTAGAATGGATATCTGGAATAATTACCAGATAGATGGTTTTCCAAGAAATGAGAAGTAGGGCAAAAGACTTACTAACCAACCCCTCCTCCTCATTATGCTAACTCAACAGCTGCTCGTCCAGATAGGGCAATTCCTAAAGCAAGGAAAAGCAAATCCTTGTTCAACCTAGAGAAATAAGAGACAATTTTTTTTCTTTTTTTTTTTTTGAAATTGAGTCTCACTCTCTTGCCCTGGGTAGAGTGCCTAGAATGCCATGGTGTCATAGCTCACAGTAACTTCAAACTCCTGGATTCAAGTGATCCCCTGCATCAGCCTTCCAAGTATCTGGGACTATAGGTGCCTGCCACAACACCAAGCTACTTT
This sequence comes from Loris lydekkerianus, assembly GCA_963574355.1. NCBI lineage: Eukaryota > Metazoa > Chordata > Mammalia > Primates > Lorisidae > Loris > Loris lydekkerianus. Next base: position 6,132 of record CAUYPK010123186.1, on the reverse strand, counting down.
TTCTATTTTTAGTGGAGAAGAAGTCTCACTCTTGCTCAGGCTGATCTCAAATTCCTGAGCTCAAACAATCCACCTATTTTGGCCTCCTGGAGTGCTAGGATTACAGGCCTGAGCCACTCCACTTGGCCTAATAGAGATGATTTTAGCTGAGGGGTTATAGCAGCCTATTGACCTCTTCCTTAAATATTATCCATCCTTAAAAATCTTGTTCCAGGACTCCCAGAAGCAGTGGGTTGCCACACTGTAAAATGTGTGAGTCGAGGTGGGAAGCAGGGCCCCGCAGGAGAAAGTCTTCCTGCTCATGGAATGCCAGAGGTGAGATCTGCATCAGCCTTTCCAGGAACATTATATATAACATCTCGCTGCACGAAGAAAACTCAGTGCTCAGTCTCTCCCGTGGGGAATTCATTCTTCATCTGAAGAAACTCTTTAGAATATGGGGTCGATGGATCAATCTTTCTCCTACTGCCTCTTTATATTTCACCACCCCACCCTGTTTTCTTTCTGTAGTCCTCCTATTTACAAATAATTTTTTAAATCATAAATTCTGTATATATCAACATGTATGAAACCCAGCTAGTGGTGATGGGTTGCAAAAACAAGAGGATGGCTGACATGGGTTTCAAGGCTCACCTGTTACAACCCCATTTCTTTATAGATGAGAAATCAAAGTGACTCACCTGAGACTATCCCACCCCCCTGTTCTCACATACAAGTATTATTAAGTAGAAGAGGCAAATAAACAAACAAAAGATTTTAAAGATCAAGCAAAAGCCTAACCGGTTCCACAGGCCCCCATTCACTTCAGCTTCCTTTATACCATGGAGTGTATTAGTGAATGGACAGGCTGAATCTTACAGGGATCAAGCATTTGACCACTGCTTTTCCCCAGGACTCCTCAAACAGCGCAAAGTAAATCTAGAGTTGGGTTCTTTTGAGATGATTACCGTTTTGCCATTTTGGTCTGGTGGTCTAAAAAATCTCCCTTAATAGCAATTCTGTGGATTCATTCAACAAACATTAACTGGAAACTTACTACACACCAACCCCAGGTCTTTTACTCTCTTGCTTGTACTGCGTATGGTCTCAACTGTGTTACTGCACGGCCATGATTGCAGAAGTCTCCTTTCTTTCCCAAATCCAATAAATTTATCTATCTACTTTCTCATACAAAGGTTTAATATGGTTTAAAATCTCTTTAAGCTCATCCTCTGTGTAGCAATTAACAATAGCAGTTTATTACCTCTGTGACTCTTATTCGCGTGTTCCGGCTTCCTTCTTTCAGAGAATTCCTGGAGCTGCCCTGTGGACTGGCCTTGTCTGAATGCAACGACACTGAGTAACACATTAATGGAACTTAATAGTACATGAAGACTCACTGGGAGTATTCAACAGTATAAAGTGCCTTGATAAGCTCTTCAAATTCCTCGGAGTCTAATGATCAAAGATGTCCCGGAACAGAGAACTGATCGTGGATTAGAAATAAGAGGTAAATGGGTCACAGAATTTTCCAGCAAGTCCTTGGAAGCGTCTGATAAAATACCATTCAAAGATCCAAAGCTTTTAATATGACTATAAAGTTAGCGTACGCCCACACACCTAGGGCTGAAAGAAATTATATAGGTTGCAAAACATAGTTGGTTACCCATCGAAAAGCAAATTGTTGAATGAAAAATGGAAAATGCAACCCAGCTCTGAGAGGCAATATTCCTAGAGGTTAAGAATATGGAGTGTCTGGTACCTCAAGTAGCCAAATTCATAGATAAAGAAAGTCAAATGGTGGTTGCCAGGGCTGGAAGGAAAGAGTTTGATGGGTACAGTTTCAGTTTGGAAAGATGAAAAAGGTTCTGAGAGGGATGGTGATGATGGTCACACAATAATGTACTTGATGTCATTGAACTGTATACCTGAAAGTGATCAAAATGGTAAATTTTATGTTATGTATATTCTATCAAAATAAAAAAGTGGAATCTGGGCAGGAAAAAGAGCACATAATGCCTTATCCACCTTGTCACCAAAACTGGAATTAGCCACATAAAAACTTTGACCCTGGGCAGTGCCTGTGGCCCAGTGGGTAGGGTGGCAGGTTCAAACACAGCTCCGGCCGAATTGCAAAAAAATATAGCCGGGCATCATGGCAGGTGCCTGTTGTCCCAGCTACTCAGGAGGCTGAGGCAAGACAATCGCCTAAGTCCAGGAGTTGGGGGTTGCTGTGAGCAATGTGACGCCATGGCACTCTACCGAGGGTGATAAAGTGAAACTCTGTCTCTACAAACAAAGAGAAAAAAACTTTGAGCCCTGGCTTCTTTATATATAAATTGTTAATCAGAGTGCCAAATTCAACCATTGTTTGAAAGGATTAAATAAATTCTTGGATGTGAAGAAAAAAAAAGAATATACTTCATCTAGGCATTCAATAAATATTAGCTATTATGACAATATTTCATCTAGACATTTCAACTTACTGCTTCTTATTGTGATTAAAAATATTACACCCTGCCCCCCAGTAAGTCTAAAAATTTGCTTTAATCACCACTCTAGATATAATTTTCTTTTTGGAAATAATAATGTACCATATGTTTAAAAAAATGTTTTTGAAGCATTATTCTTGCTTCCCCTACTTCCCAGAACTTTTATTAAATTTAATTAGCACAGGGTCAGCAGTCAAAACAAACATCCTGTTGGTTAGCAACATTCTGCTAAGGCCAAAAAAGTCCTGTCAGTATAAGAAATTGATTACAAGAAAAAAAAAGAAATTGACTGCAAGTACAATGGCCTAAAAATTCTGTAACAACCCATCTTTTTCTGAATTATCAGGACACTTTGTAATACCTAAGAAGTATTTTCCAAGACAACATACATCACTATACTTAATTACATATTTGTTGAACATATATTTTGCACAAAATATTATGTCTGACACTCAAAGAGAAGTTAGGATGTAGCATACAGGTCCCTGCTATCAAGGAGCTCGGGGTCATGAGAAGAAGTCAATTTCCTCCGAAAGGTTGACTCCATACTTCTCCCAAGAAAATTCTGAATAAAGATGAAGAAAACTCTAAATTCTCTTGAACCTTTGGTTCAAGAAACCTTTGGTTGATTCACTTTGTCTTATGTCATCGCTTAAAGAATATATTTTCCTTAATGCATTTTGATATTTGAGAATAATAAATTCAAAAATTACTGGGCAAAGAAGGTCTGTAATTGACCGCCTAGGGAAACTACGAAAATCCCTTCTAAATTCCCACCAGGAGTAGAAAAGAAGTGGATTCAAATACAGTCTGAAATCTTCCCAAGCTTTCTCCACTGGAATTCTAATTAGCAAGACCCCTGTAAGCAATTTTAAAGCTGCTTAATTTAAATACAGGAAGTGTTTCCTTAGGCTCTATAATACTTTGGCAGAGCTGATCTTATTTCCTGAGATTAAATAGAAGAAAATTCCTTCCTCGGGAGATTGAACTACACACAATAAGATCATTCATTAGAATGTTCATATAAATTCAAAATATACCAAGGAAGAGCAAATGTCTTCTTCATAAAGGAAGAGCAAATGTCTTCTTCATTTCACCCTAGAAATGCTAAGTGGAGCCAGGACTGGTTTTACTCTTGAGTTTGGGCCTTTGTGGAATACAAGTTCTCCTGGAAGAATCACTGAGGTGATAACTCATTTTGACAGTAAAGCAACGTACAAGATTAAAACATTAAATTACCTGGCTTATTGTACCCTCAATGAATCCCCAACAATAAAAATAAATAAATTAATTAATTAATTAATAATAAATAAATAAAAACAGTAAATTAAGTCTCTTTTTAAAATAAAAACCGTAGGTCAATATTATTTGCTTTTTAACAGTTTTGTTTCCATTCGTGAGACTAAGGCCGTACCTCCCATAAACTAATTCTTACCCCCTCCCCCCACTGCTCTAGTTAAGACTTAGCAATGGGAAAAGTTTCTAAACTTCTGAAAGTCTGCATTTTGACCCGTCAGGGAAGGGGGGAACTTAATACCAAAACCTTCAACTCAAATGCCTGATTGGTAAGGAGAGTGGAGAAAGGAGACATCTAAAACTTATTTTGTCCAAGAAAACGAAGGGGAGCACTTTTCCATCTCTTGCTGTCCTTCTGTAATTTACATCCGCTCACTAAATTTGATAGCTAAATAGCGTTCTGACTGTTGTTGAGACTTGCGTGTCAGATTTAGAAATGTTATTGTTGAGGCTTACTTTGATGGTGAGATTTTAGAAGCCTATTTCCCTGCTAAACAAATGTGTTATAGAGTGATGGATAACAGAGATTCAAAGGATTACAATGAGAGATCAAGGAGTTCACCCACAATATCTATCTCATTGACAGCCGACTTTATTGAAGTTTCACAATATTAACTGCCTCCCTGTGGACTGGCTTAACCAGGTAGGTGATTATCAATTTATCACCAGTCAAAACACAGATTGCTTCATGTGCACTGTCTGTGGCATAATCATGTACCTTGAATCGGATCAAACTGGAATGATACTACTAGAATGATTCTTAAAAGCATGAGAAAGAAACATTAGTTGGGAACTTCTCTAATGAAATTATACCTAATTCTTGGTTTAATAGAGTGTCTTTCCTGGAGCCCAGATCAAGAATGCGCCACTCCAGAAGAAAGTAAAGACAAAGCTGGGGGCGGGGGGGGGGGGGGATGAGAATGGAGAGAGATCTGAGCCTGTTCATTCTCTCTCCCTGAGCCTTGCTTCCTCTAACCCCTCACTCCCACCCCAGGGACAACATGTAAGATATTGACCTGTCCTTAAAATTCCCCCTCCAGTGGGAGGCTTGCAGCCTGAAACTCTTCCTAGCAGTGTAAGCATTGACTGAATTACATGCAGGAAATTATCTGGGATAACCAGGGGTCAACACTGAGATGCCTGCATTACCCCTTTGACTCTAATATCAATATAGCAAGAGCTTTTAAATTTTATAATTCCACCGTTTTCCTGATTCTATCCACTGACAAGTTCTCATCTTTCTCCGCATATTGAATTCCATTAACAGCCATTCCAATTAGTATTTTTAATAACGGTCATGGAGGGAGAAGATTTTGGCCTTAAAATATTGTCTGATCAGGGCATGAATTAACAGCTCCACTAGCAAACACTTACTGACCACTTAATATGTGTCAGGTACTATTCAAAGTATTTTGTATATGCTAATTCATTGGATCTTCTTAATCACCCTGTGAGGAAAATACTATTCTTTTCCTTGTGTTATCATGGAGAAAATTAATTAATAGAAATATTAAGTAACTTGCCCAATATTACACAGCCTACATATTGAACCCAGACAGATGACCCTAGAGCAGTGTTTTTCAACCTTTTTTTTAATCTCACAGCACACTTGAACCTGTAGTTAAACTACCATGACAGACTTAAATTATGTTGATCCAAAAAAAAAAAAAAGAGTTAGAAAAAAAAGTGTTTGAACTTCTTTTGAAAATAATTTAATTAATGGTTGTTTAAAATTTCTTTGGCACACCTAACATCCTTTCACAGCATACCATACCAAAATCACTGCCCCAGAGCCTTCCAAATTCTCAAACCCAACCTCTTTTCAGTCATATACTAATTGGATTGAGTTTCTCTGCCCATATTTTATCTCCCTACTATATCATTATATAATGGGAAACCTCTAGAAGAATCATCTAGAGCCTCTACAATTTTTCATGCAAAATGTTTGGGGTTCAATTAAAAAAAAGACATACCAAGAAATAGTACAAAAAAGAAAAAAGTCAATAGAAATAAGGAGACAGATAATCCAGATAATGAAGTTATCAAACACGGATTCATGTGTTCAAAAAATAGATCAGATAGGTTCACCAGAGAAATAGAATCTTAAAAAAAAAAAAAAAAAGGTAAAAATTCTAGAACTAAAAAAACACACAGGTGAAAAGAGGATGAGTATTGTAAAACCACTCAGTAGAAAAGACCTAGAACAAAGCACAAATAGAAAAAAAGGAATGAAAATACAAAAAAAAAAAAAAGTGCAAAATACAAATGGAAAAATTCTAACACAAGGGTATATGTGAAACTTGGTAAATGTGGAATATAAGTGTCTTGGCACAGTAACTGAGAGAATGCCAGGAAGGCTATGTTA
>CAUYPK010123185.1:0-11330 GCA_963574355.1 Loris lydekkerianus | reverse complement strand
TTGAGTCTATATTTGTCTTTTAATGTAAGATGCAATTCTTGGATGCAGCAGATATCTGGCTTGAGTTTTTGTATCCAGTCAGCCAACCTGTGCCTCTTTAGAGGACAATTTAAACCATTCACATTAATTGAGAATATTGATGAGCCTTTCGAGAGTAGAGATCTAAAAATAGATCTGCCATTCAATCTTATAATTCCTCTACTAGGCATATACCCAGAAGATCAAAAATTTCACCATAACAAAGATATTTGTACTAGAATGCAGCCCTATTTATAATTGCTAAATCATGGGGAAAACCCAAAAGCCCATCAATCCACGAATGGATTAATAAATTGTGGTATATGTACACCATGGAATATTATTCAGCCTTAAAGAAAGATGGAGACTTTACTTCTTTCATGTTTATGTGGATGGAGCTGGAACTTATTCTTCTTAGTAAAGTATCTCAAGAATGGAAGAAAAAGTATCCAATGTACTCAGCCCTACTATGAAACTAATTTATGGCTTTCACATGATAGCTCTAATCCAGTTACAACCGGAGAATAGGGGGAAGGTGGAAAGGGAGGGGAGGGAGGGGGAAGCAGGGCAGAGGGAGGGGGATTGGTGGGATTACACCTGCAGTGCATCTCACAAGGGTATATGTGAAACTTAATAAATGTAGAATATAAATGTCTTAGCACAATAACTAAGAAAATGCCAGGAAGGCTATGTTAACCAGAGTGATGAAAATGTGTCAAATGGTCTATGAAACTAGTGTGTGGTGCCCCATGATCACATTAATGTGCACAGCTATGATTTAATAAAAAAAAAAAAAATTTTTTTTTCAACCCCTCCAAGAGGGAGAATTGGAGGACAAGTTTCCTCTTTCCTTTTGTTCCTTGTACGTTGGTGATTCATACAGCCCCATCATCCCCAAGTTGCCCTCTAAACACCAGCAATAAAGAAGTACCTCCTAATCCCTGGTACTTAAAATGGAAACTAGATTAGGAACAGCTTAATCTAGGGACTCTAAAAAACCCTTTAGAATAAGTTACCAAAATAATTTGTTCTTTGCCAAAACATCTTTTCTCTTTATTTAAACCTTTCTGAATTAGAAGAGAAAGATAATTAAAACCATGATTTTCTCTACTCAGATGAACAGCTTCTATTACCTAAGGGGGGTGGGAGGGAGGAAAAACTCAAAAATACGTCTGTGAGTATTCTAGCCCTTGGCAGAAGAAAAAGCCCCCTTGAGCCACCCAGACTCGGAACACTTGGAAATTGACTACACATGTAGTTTGGGATCTGGCTGTTTATTAAGCTGTTGTCTCTCAGCACCACCCACCCTTCTGTTCTTTGTTTTATCATTTTGAGGCTGGACTCCACAGATAAAAATTCTCCTTTGCCATCTGGCTTCCTGTTAAGATCTGCCAATAAAGGGTGTTAGAAGGAGACTGCTGGGCGAGAGGAAAGAAAAGGGATTTGCTCCTTGCCATTTGCTCCTGTTTCTGTCAACCTCCCCTCAGCAATGGTCCTTCACCGTGGCAGCAGCTGTTGGTTCCAGTTCTCTGTTTTCAAATTCCCAGAGCAGCCCCTCTAGGTTCCCTTCAGAGACACCAGCACCAGCTGGGTGGCACCCCCTGCTCCCTGTTCAACTCTCAGGGGCCCTTCATTCAAGCTTTCAGGTTCTACTAATCCCCTGTTTCCTTTGCTCCACCACCTTAAAGGTAGTAGATATTTCCTGCAGTTAGTGTAACTTCCTATAGTTACATTTTTCCAAATAGCTATTTAGCAATTCAGTTTCCTATATTCAATTATCTCTGTTAAAACAACTAGGGTGATTCTTGTTTTCCTGATTGGACTCTGACAGATACAGCATCTAACTTTATTTGTATGTAGGTGGAAATGGCCACTTTCTCCAACCTTTCATTGATTGATTAATTCAGGAGAATATATTATATGTCTGGTATTCAGCTACACACTGGACAAAAATATGAAAACGATATCCTCTAATACAGTCCAACAAACTGTAGGCATACTCACATAAGGCAACATCTCTCAAAAAGAGAAATACACAGAAATTGCTATAGATTAAAAAAAAAAAAAGGAAGGAGTTTGTTTAAGAAGATTCAAAGACAGCTACATAGAAGAAGCATGCTGAAAAGAAAACTGAAAATGAAGATTTTAAAGGGCCATGTAACCTTATAGTAGTAAAACTTTTTAGAAATAACTATCAGCATACTTTTAAATTTAAAATTATATAATTTTAAAGCTATGTCAATTTGGCTTGTTGAATAATTGCCTAATTTATGATTCCAGGCATACAGATTATATTAATTCATAATACATGACCTCTCACAGGAGTTACGACTATTTCATATTTTATAACTCCTGCCCACAAATACACACACATACACACAAGTACTAAACTCATTAATTCTTCCATTTCAAGGAACATTCATTCCTACAAAATAAAATATGCAACTATAGATCCAATCAATGAAATCTAAAGTACATTTTATGACACATTTATTCATTGGGGGGCATTAGTAAGAAGCCCATGAATAAAGGGCACAATGTATGAATAACTTTGAGAAATGCTAACTGAATGGTTTTACTGCAGGATTTCTCAAAGCTTTCAATATCTTAGTATGTTTGTGAATCTCAAAGATGGAGTTACAAGTTGCAGTCATCCCTTCAGATCATATCAGATTCATTTTTCCATTTACCTACTACATATCCAATCAGATATTTAAATTTCTTGCAGCCTCTTCCTTCTCTTTCTTCCTCCCCACTCCTACTATCTGAGTCTCAGCTGACCATCTTGCCTTTCTTCTTATCCCCTAAGTTGGTCCTTCACAAAATGGTCAGAAACCTGCAGTCTATGGGTCAACGCCAACCAGTTCCCTGTTTATTCATAGTCAACCAGTTAAGAATATATTTATATGGTTACATTTGAAATAGTTAGACAAGTACCTACATAATAGCCTCAATTTTGCATCTTGGCTTGAAAAGTCTAAAATATTTACTACCTGGTGCTTTAAAAGAAAGTTTGATGCCCCTCACTTGACCCTCCTGTCAGATGCATTTGTCCTAAATCACCTATATTTTTTGTGATAATCTTCTCACAAGTTGTAATGACTCCTGCTTGTTTAGCTTGAATGTTAGCAAACTATGAACAAGGAAAATCTTTTCGCTCACCAAGTGGAGAAGTGAGATCCTTCTTTTAGGTTTTGGCAAAGAGGAAAATTGCTATCATCTGCGGAATCCAGCACAGACTCAGGGAACACCAAAATTATCTAAAGTTCCTTTCTAGGGATACAACAATGTGCACTAGATGGTGATTAAACAGGAAGAATAACAAGTTTGTCAAAGCAGAATCCACCAGACAGGAAGCCAAAGGTACAGACAGTGATATGCTGACAAATTTTCCATAATTAGCTTTCCAGAGAGATGCAGGTGGGAGTTGAAAAGCCCTGACAAGCAGCATTTGCCAATTCCATGGTGTAATGCTCCTACCATGTTGGTTTCCAGTTACCAACATGACATCAGTGAATGCAGAGTTGGGAGGAGACGCACATAATCAGCTTTCACCCTAGTGTGGCAGGAACAGAGTAGGAGCCCAAGCAAGACCAGAAAGATCGGGGTTCCATTTTTCTGGACTTCTGATCACTCAGGAGAAAGATGGAGCCACCTCGAATGGGGGCTGGAAATCAAATGCACTGCTGCTCCTTGACACCAGCCTGGCGTTTAGGAGAGAATATTATCCACTCCCTTCGAGATGTGAATTTTTCCTGGGAGCCAAGGACATGTCCATCTTGTTCCCATGCAGAAATTTCTTCAATTTATTCTACAATAAGAAAAACTCTTGAGAATGAAAGTGAGGAAATATATACTCATTCCCCCCATAAGCCAACTTCCTGATGTTATATCCTTTCCTCAGACCATATTTTGTTAGGAAGTGAGAAGTGAAGAAAATTGAAGATAGCACTTGTTAAGAGAAGGCACCAGATAAAGAAAATTAACAAAGGGGAATTAACCTCTATCCAGTATTTACTCCTTGGTAGGCAAGAGGTTCAGGGCTTCCTAAACTTAGCATGAATAAAATTCATCTTTGTTTTCACTATTCTTTAACTAATATTTAGCATTTTCTTCCTTTACGAATGTAAGCTCAAATCCACAGTGGGATTTTGCCAACAATAGCAATCACAGATATTTTCATGTGCAATGTTACAGTTTGGCAGATAAATCAAAAATCATTTATGTGTTCTACTACTTCAAAATTAGAGTAGTTATCAAACTCTCAGATTGGTCTTTTAATTTTTTTAATACACGCACAAAGAAACATTTATTACATTCTTCTAACACATTTTTTTACAAACACATTTTGATAACTGTATTATAATGTTTCCTTTGTAATTCTATGTTTTTTATGAGTTTAAAGTAATTGTCCTGAGGAATCCATCAGCTTTACAAGACTGCCAAGAGGATTGATGGAAAACAAAAGATCAAACTCCTGTCAGAAGGTATTTTAAATATGTTATTCCATCTAACCCTCAAAATAGTGCTATGATAGGCTTTCTTGTTCTCTTTTCACTGATGTTGACACTAAGTATGGAAGAACTTAAATGGTAACCTCAGCTTATTCTTCCATTAAACAGCAGAACCAGCAACTGAACACCCAGGTGGCCTGGTGTGCTACTGCTCTTTCAGGGTCCTTCTCCCTGCTGTTTCCCTCCTGGTAGGTGAAGGGAGGGCACGCCTAATGATCTTGATCAGGCTCTGAGTCTCTGAAAGAGTCTCTAAGGACCCTAGAAAGTAGGTCCTCAGGACACTATAGAATGGCTTCAGAAAAAAAGCCCCTCCACACTGCCACCATCCCTCTTGGAATGGCTCAGCTAAATTAAGCCAGTGCAACAACCTTGTGCTCCAGGTGCGTGCTCAGTGTGTGTTCCAAGTGCATGCTCCAGCATGTGCTCCAGGTGTGTGCTCCAGCATGTGCTCCAGGTGTGTGCTCCAGCATAAGCTTCAGGTATGTACTCCACCGTGTGCTCCAGGTGTGTGTTCCAGCATGTGCTCCAGCATGTGCTCCAGGTGTGTACTCCACCATGTGCTTCAGGTGTGTGCTCCAGCATGTGCTCCAGGTGCATGCTCAAGGTGCATGCTGCAGGGGCCCACCAATTACACACAGAGGTCTGGAGAGCGTGTGCATCTCTATCTGATAGAAAGGCCACATGCATTTTGACTGCACACCTCAGCTCAGTATCAGGGAGAAAAAAAATACCACAAGAAGAGTTTCCAAAGGAAAGGATGGGAGAAAGAATGATTTTTCTCTGAGCCGGTAGCTCTGTCCAGCAGAGTGACTTTACTTCTGCTCAACAACCATCTATTAGGTACTTTATGCCCAAAGAGTGAAAGACAGTGAGATTCAAAAATAAACCAGTTGCAGTTTCTACCCACAAGAACTCACAGTCTGGGGACAGTTACTAGGTCCTACTAGTTCATTCCATGTTCTTCTGATGCTAATTTAAAAATTGTAGAGGAAGTTCAAGATGAAAACAACCTCAGGACAGTGAAATAAGGGTTGGAATGCAGGGAAGTGCGATGAGGATGGCAAAGAGTAATTGTACTGGTTGCTTAGGGGGCAACAGTTTACACTGAGGGACTGAAAAGATGGATGGGAGTATTCTCTGAGAGAGTGGCTGGTGAAATAATGAACAGGCAGAAGGAAGACTATGGGCTAAAGTACAACTCACTTTCAGCAACTGTGCTTGGTTCAGCTCCCCCAAATGCAGAGCTGAGGGAAGGACTTGGGCACAGGTGACCTATGTGAGAGGGTGTAATATTGAGGATATAGGGAAAGTAAGGCAGATAAGAAAGAAAAGCTAATACAGAGCACATTTCTCAGTTGCTTACCACTGTGGGCAAGAAGGGCTCAGTCTTCAGGGAGCCTGCTAAGAAGACACTCAAGAACCCACCTCAGAACTATTTCACTAGAGGAATGGGAGGCTTGATCCCAGGAAAGCTCACTTTGTCACACTTCTAGTCGTACCTGCACACAGCTGAGTAGTCTTTGGTGCCTTTGGGGAAAGTAGAAAGCTCTCCTCAGTCTGCGCACGTTGTGTCATTCTGTCTCACGTGTGGAGCTGTCCACCCAACTGTGCTGAATCAGATGGGCTGAGGGGACGTGGGACATCCCCAGCATCTGCTACTAACAGCCTGGGGCTCCTCCTCCCTGGGCCAGCGAGAAGGGAAGGAGTAAGAATAGAGGTTGGGGATCACACAGGAGCCAAATTCTTGTCAATCTCTCGCTAACATTTGGACTGTGAGGAGTTTATAAAACAAAACCCTTTCAAGAAGCTGCTTCCTGAGAATCGCAACCTAGAGCAGACATTGCCAGTATTTAAAAGGCTGAACGAAAGCTCCTCATCAAAGTACCTTCTCCTCAATAAGCCTAAATTTTTATTTCAGCCCTTCCAGAAATCTTGTCAGTTAAATATGTATTCCAATATATTCCTTTTTGAATATCAAGCAAATTATCACAATTTCATTTGGTTTCAAAATATAAGTGCAAAAGACTTGGAGAATTGTCCTAATGAAAGGAATAAAAAAAGCCTTTAAAGTACAAAAATGTTCATTTTTTATTTTTATATTTCAAGGCCCATTTTTAATGAGGTATAGTTTTTACATACAATAACACAGATTTTACATACAATGCACAGATTTTAAGCATATAGTTATGATTAGCATACCTGTTGTCATAATCATCCCATAATCAACAATAGAACATTCTGTTACCCATAAAATGTTTCCTCTATTTCCTTTGAAAATAATCCCTCAAACCCAAGCACAGGCAGCACTAATACACCTTTTATAGCTATATATTAGTCTTGCCTGCTCTCGAATGTCATGTGTACTCACTCCTTTGGGTCTAACTTCTTTCATTCATTATAATGTGTAAATTTGATCCATGCTGTTCTATAATTCAGTAATCTGTTCCTTCTTAATGCCATGCCCTGAATTAATACACCAGAAATCTTTATCCAGGTAGCTACTGAGATAGCCATTTGGTTTGTTCCAGTTGGGGGCTATTATTAATCACATTGTTATGAATGTTCACTCAAAAGTCTTTTTGTGGACATATGCTTTTATTTTGTTTGAGTAAATATTAATAGCTAAGGGTGGCATTACTTAGTTATAAGATAGGTGAATGTTTACCTTTACAAGGAACATCCAGAACTTTCCAAAGTTATTTTACCAGTTTAAGATTCCCACCAGCAATATATGAGGTTTAACACTTGGTATTGCAAGTTTTTTTAATTCTAGTCATTCTAGTGCCTATGAGCTACAGTGTCTCCTTGTGGTTTTAATTTGCATATCTTGAGCAACTTCTGATGCTGTGCAGTTTTCCTGTGTGCTCATTAGTTATTTATATATCTTTTTTGACATATCTATTTTGTGCCTTTTGTCCACGCTATTGGGTTGTCTTTCCCTTATTGACTTGTACTTTTAAGAACTGGAACTACCTAAATGACAAAAATTAGAGATTTTATATATACAGCAAACATTTTAAACCTTACATGGTTTATAATTGTGCTTGGAGTTGAGGTTTTTCAGACAGTTAAATGTTTTTATTTAATAAATGGATAATAGACCATGTTGTCTTATTAATATTACATAATGTTAAAACAAAAACTTCAGGCAAATTAAATTTAACAGAGTTTAATTGAGCTAAGAATGATTTACAAATTAGGCAGAATAGATTTAAAGAAACTCCACTGCTGCCACATGGTCAGAGAGAATTTGTGAGCAGAAAAATGAAAATGATGTCCAGAAAACAGAAGTGAGGCACAGAAACAGCTGGACTGATTACAGCTCCATGTCTGTCTTATCTGAACATGGTTTGAACAGTTGGCCACCTTTGATTGGTGGAAACTCAGTAAGCCGTACAAGAAGAGGTTACAGTTTGTTTACACATCCAGTTAGGTTACAGTTCACTATATACAGAGAAATCTTTATGCTAAACTAAAATATGTAAAGAGGCAGCTTTAGGATATGCCTAATGTAACAATGATTTGCCTTTGTTAGCTGTTATTTGCCTCACCATTAAAACAAATGTCAACATTTTGAGTTCCAGGTTGTTCTTCTATGATTTGATAGTTTCTCAAAAAATCAGATTGTTCAATTTACATGCTGTGATATATGGAACACACACAAAAATATATATACACATACAAATAATCACTTAGAAATATCTCATGAGGGCAAGCCTTGTGGCTCTCCTTCAGCTGGCCGCCTACAGACGGTTACTGCCGAGCTTCCCGCCCGGCCCCTCGGCTCTGCAGCGCACCAGCTGGCAGCACGTCACGACGGTGGCAAAGCAATGAGAACGATGCGACAAGGAAAGAATTTTGCCTCTTCTCCACTTTCAGGAGGTCACTAGTAAACAGGTGGACAGCCTCATAAAAGGAGAAAGACCTCCGATGCAAATGAAACTGAAGATTACTTAGAATGCTATGCAAAGTAGGAGAAAAGAGTGCCTGTTCTGGGGATAGCAACCTAGAAGGCTTAGCCCGTGCTTTAGAAGCCAATCTTTCTAACTACAAGAGCAAGATCTTGAGGCGTCTTTGTACAGTTGCACATCTGTTACCTGAGAAGTTGACAATTTATACAACATTAGTTGGACTACTCGATGTCAGAAATTACAACTTTGGTGGAGAATTTGTAGAAGCTATGATTCATCAACCTAAAGAATCACTGAAAGCAAACAATTATAATGAAGCTGTATGTTCGATCTGGTTTTTATCTGATCTTGTGAATTGTCATGTGATTCCCATCCCATAGATGGGAATGGGATGTTTGAAAATTTTGTAAGTATAACTCAGGAAGAAGATGTGCCTCAGGTGCGATGAGACTGGTGAGTATATGAATTTCTGACGTCTTTGCCCTGGATTGGAAAGGAATTGTATGAAAAGACAGATGCAGAGATGGACCGCATCTCTGCCAACACTGAAAGCTATCTTAAAAGCTGCCAAAAGACTCATGTGCCCATGTTATAAGTATGGACTGTGGATAAATCACATCCACATGAAGAGTATTTAGATTGCCTGTGGGCCCACACTCAGACATTGAAAAAGGATCGCTGGCAGGAACAGCACATCCTGAGACCTTATCTTGCCTTTGACAGCATCCTGTGAGAAGCACAGCACAGCACATCGTGCCCCCTTTTACACCACCTCCTCACACTGAAGATTCAGTGTACCCGGTGCCAAGGATCGTCTTCAGAATGTTTGATTACACAGATGATCCTGAGGGTCCTGTTATTTGGAATAGAACAGAATCTTCACTGCATCAGTCTCATTGGAAGGAAAGGAAGACTTGTGCTGCACAGCTAGGGAGCTATCCCAGGAAGAACAAGATCCCCTGGAACTACCACATAGCTGAGGTGATTTTTGCAAAGCTTTTTCAACTTCCAGCACTCCCTCACATTGATGTGATGTAAACTACACTTCTCATTGAACTGTGCAAACTTCAACCCGGCTGTCTACCCCGAGTTCTTGCACAGGGAACTGAAATATTATACGTGCCTTGGATACAATGAATACTACAGATATAGACAGGTTTATTAATTGGTTTTCTCATTATCTAAGTAACTTCTAGTTCTGTTGGAGGTGGGAAGATTGGTCAGATGATCTTACTCAAGATCCTGATAGCCCCAAACCAAAGTTTGTAAGAGAAGTTCTAGAAAAATGTATGAGGTTATCTTACCATCAGCGGGTATTAGATATCCTTCCACCTACCTTCTCAGCTCTGTGTCCTCCAACCTGCATTTACAAGTACGGAGATGAAAGTAGCAATTCTGTCCCTGGACGTTCTGTAGCCCTTTGTTTAGATGCTGCCTTTAAAAGTAAGGCAACCAGTGATGAAATCTTCAGCATTTTGAAAGATGTACAAAATCCTAACCAGGATGATGATGATCATGAAGGATTCAGTTTTAACCCTTGGAAAATAGAGGTCTTGGTACAGACTCTGCTACATTTGGCAGCCAAGTCGCTCAGCCATTCCTTCAGTGCTCTGGCAGAGTCTCCGAAGTCTCGCTGAAAGTGATGAAGGAAAGTTACATGTGCTAAGAGCCATGTTTGCGGTCTGGAGGAGCCGTCCACAGGTGATTGCTGTCCTGGTGGATAAGGTGATTCCTGCACAGATTGTTAACTGTGCTGCAGAAGCAAATTGGATCTTCTCTTTAGAAATGTCTCACGACTTTACTAGACTGTTTGGGATTAGTAAAATGATCAATGAGTAAGATGATCAATTAGTAAGATGATCAAACATGTTTTGAAAATCCAGAAAGAACTAGAATAAGCTAAAGAGAAACTTGCAGGGCAGCACAAACGGTGACGTGAGGATGGTGATAGAAGCAATGACAGGAAGGATGGAGCTCTTGAGGCACAAATAGAAAGACTGCAGGAAAAAGTGGAATCGGCTCAGAGTGAGCAGAAGCACCTCGCCCTGGTCATATGTCAGTGTTTTATCATGATCTTGACTGAGCACTTCCTATGATGTGAAGCTGCTGGGACCAGGGTGTTAACACCACAGTGTAAGAACTGCATAGAGAGGCTCCAGCAGGTCTTCCTGTGGCATCACGGGATAATCCCCCAGTACATGGTGACCCTGGAAAGAAAACCTTCTTTTCACTGCTGAATCAGACCCTCATACCCTGGCTGTGTTCCAGCAGTTCTGTGCCCTGCAGGCCTAAGGGTTAATTGTTACCCCTTTTGTCAAAATTTTTTAAAAATACCTTAAAATACTTTGTCTTTTTTTGATAGTTTGAATGCTTGCTTTCTTGTAGTATCCTTTCACTTCTTAAAGGAAACAAAGGGGGAGGATGTGAAGAATCTGACTTTACTTTTAATTGCTTCTAAAAAGCAAAAAATCTCCTAATGACAATAATGTGAAAACAGTCATGATGTATTATATATATGATACAATGTTCCCCTGATCAATTTGGTATTTTTTTCTCTTTACGGCACAAAATAACTGCTTTAAGGTACCATATATACTCAAGTATAAGCTGAGTTTTTTCGGCACAAAATTTGTGCCGAAAAACCCGAACTCGGCTTATACTCGGGTCATACAGGTTATGTGATTCGGTGCGCGCGCACCTAATCAAATGCACGTAGTCTCTGTGACTACGTGCATTTGATTAGGTCTTTGTGATTTAGCTTGATTACCTGTTAAGCTACGGTTTTCTGCACTTTATTTAAAGTTTTAAAGTTGTTGTTGCTAGTTTACAGTTTTTCTTTAGCAATAAATATTGAAAAGCATTTAACCTACTGATTCTTCAATTATTG
>CAUYPK010123183.1:0-42264 GCA_963574355.1 Loris lydekkerianus | reverse complement strand
TTTTATAAACAGTTTGACACATTTTCATCACACTGGTTAACATAGCCTTCCTGGCATTTTCTTAGTTATTGTGTTAAGACAATTATATTCTACATTTACCTGCAGTGCATCTTACAAGGGTATATGTGAAACTTAGTAAATGTAGACTAACAATTCTTTATAGTAAAGCTTCCCATGTTTAAGATACTGTGTGATGTCTGTCTCCTGATTTGACTCAGAGCTGTATAAAGTAAAAATCATTTTGCAAGAAAGTGATTTTTATCTAAATGCTGAATGACAGATGCTCTTTTGATACAACCACACTAGCACTGTCTCTACATTTCCATTTATTAACTTATTTAATCCTCTAACAACCCTATTTATTTCTTGAATACAGAAAATTGAAGCAGTAGCTTCTTGAAATCTTTGTGAAGATAGTGAATTGAATTTTTTCAAAGTTTATTTTACTTTAACCTGAAAGTTTAAGTCAATGTCTATGACATATAAATTGCTATATTAGTATTACAAATCACCGTAATCTATGAATTACCATAAACATCTTGATCATTCTCTTCTATAGTGTTGGCTTTTTGGAATGTGTCTGATGATAGTTCTCTATTTATATTCGCATATGTGGACTAGATTAATGACCACACAAAGCTTATATAAGATTTTCTTTCATTTGTGGATGATTTCATCAAAGTAGGACTTTCTTTTGGGTAGGAAGGCTGGCTTGGTATTCTGGGGGCAGATAGGCTCGTGAATACAAATTCAAGGTGGGCAGGATTGAGAAGCTGAGATTCTGCTAAAATGCCAGAGGATCACAATAAATCAAAGGACTAACTCTATTCAGGAAGAATGTTTATTTCTTGGGAGTGTTACAAGAGTGTTATTCTCTGGTCTTAGTTGGCAGAAAGGTCATGAAGGAAAGCCACTGCTGCCAGTTTTTATCCCAAAATACTGGGGTGGAAAGGAGGGAAGAGAAGGGGAATTTGGAAAGAGGGGGACAGCTGTTCATCCACAGAACCTCAATTATTTCCCTGATTCCTATTCTACTTCCAACTCTCGCTCTATGCACTGTCCGCGTGGGGCTTAAACCCTCTGGAGGGGCTGCCCTTGAAAATAGGTCCCATCTTTTCTACTTCTTCCACTTCCTTTTTGGCAAGTTTGGGACAACTGGTTCCTCTGTTCTCTTTTAATTCTACTAAGTTGTACAGAATAGTGACCACTAAAAAGGTAAGTTCAAGTCCTGGTTGGGTGCAGTGGCTCATGCTTATAATTCTAGTACTTTGGGAGGCAGAGGAGTTTGAGATCAGTCCCAGCCATGAAGCAGGATACCATCTCTATAGGAAAACTATTTTTAAAAAAATTAGCTAGGTGTGCTGGACCATGCCTGCAGTCCCAGCTACTCAGGCAGCTAAAGCAGGAGAATTGCTTGATCCCAAGAGTTTGAGGTGTCAATAAGCAATGTTCTCACCACTGCGTCCCAACCCAGGTGACAAGGCAGCACCTATGGCTCAGTGAGTAGGGCGCCAACCCTATATACCAAGGGTGGTGGGCTCAAACCCGGCCCCGGCCAAACTGCAACAAAAAATAGCCAGACATTGTGGTGGGTACCTGTGTTTCCAGCTACTGGGGAGGCTGAGGCAAGAGAATCACCTAAGCCCAGGAGCTGGAGGTTGCTGTGAGCTGTGATGGCACAGCACTCTACCAAGGACAATAAAAAAAAAAAAAGAAAGAAAAGAAAAAGAAAGAGAAAGAGAAGAAAGAAAGATATGTTTAACTCTTGACTCCTGGTAGCTGTAAATGTGACTTTATTTGCAAATAGAGTATTTGAAGATGTAATTAAGGATTTTAAAATGACAGCATTCCATGTTGGAGGGCCTGATTTCAGTGACACTATCCTTATAAGAGAAAGAAAAGGGCAATTTGAAACCCAGGAGAAAAGAGCATTCACACAGTGAAGACTTGGGGCGGGGGGGGGGGGGGGAGAAGAGTGGTAATCATGTGACCACAAGCCAGGAAACACTTCCCATCACCAAAACCTAGAAAAGGCAAGGACTCTCTCAGAGCCGGCCGAGGGAACTTGGCCCTGCCAACACCTGATTTTGGACATCTGGCCTCCAGAACTGTGAAAGAATATGTTTCAGTTGTTTTAAGTCACCGAGTGTGTAGTAATTTGTTATGGCAGCTCTAGGAAACTAATATAAATAGAATCCCATTAACTTCCTGTCTTTCAGAAGTCCTCCAAAATCTTTGAGCTACTTGGATAAACCCCAAACCCATACTATTCTCTGCACTGCTAGATATTTCTCTCATTTTACTCAGGAATAGAAGCAAATTACTCTCAGTCTGCATTGAAATTGTTGAAATAGTATTTAATATTTAACTTCAGTCTATCTTCAGTGTTCAGATTCATGCTAGATTGAAGAGAAAGAATTCAACTCTAAGAAAGGAGATTTAATTTTTGGTTCTGTGCCGCACAGAGCATGCATTCCCAAGATATAATGGTGTCAGACCAAAATTTAAAAATGAAAGCCAATCAAGACTGATGGGCTTGACACCTTACTCAGCATCAATGGCCCCCATGCCATGTCATCCATAAAGTGTGTGTGTGTGTGTATATCTTAAGGTCTTGATTTTTCCACAGCCATTGTTTTACAAAATCCCTCCGGATATATCCAATAGTCATTTTAATTTCAGTCAGTGTACGTATAAAATAAGTTCTCTTTATAACATTAATTTTTAACATCAAACCTTCAGAGACATAAGTGTGCTTTACAAAAATCTTTTGCCATTTCATTCCTCCAGCAAAAATCATGCAGTGATCTGTTTCTGCTTGTGAGGAATTAGATATGTAAATGGAAGAGGGCATTTAAAGACACACAGCACCTTGGAATAGACTGGGCAGTCACATGGGCTTTTGTTCATTAAGGCATTTTAAAGTTTAGTTCTCAGTGTGAAGATAATTTAAATCGAAAGAATTTTTGTACCTTGCCACCGCAGTAAGTTTCCTGTACATGCATAAAGTTTTACAAATGAGAAGCTATGTGACACTCCTGCAAGAGCAAGGTGTTCATCACTAAAGCAACAGAATATTCCTTAAATATCTCCCTTTGATGTCAGAGCCTGAAAATTAGACATTAAAAATGAATAAGCCTGCAACTCTAAGAAAAATTAGAGCAAGGAAAATATAATTTAATGAACCCCTACGTGATAGGAAACCATAGTTCGGATAATTTGTTATTAGAAAACACCCCATCCCCCAATCTCATAATATGTTAACATCAACACACGTCTTACGACTTTTATTAAAACTTCTCAGACAATTTCAACCCACATTGATCTCTTACTTGAATGACTGAACTGTATCAGTCATTAACTTATAATTATACATCATCTTGTAGCACTATCTAAACTTCTTCACCTGTATATAGCTTGTTTTCCTACTGAGATTACAAATTCATCAAGGTCAAGAACCATATCTTTAACTTCTTTTATATCCTGCAGTGTACACTTAAAAAAATTGAAATGATTATAATTTCCAAAATAAAATGGATATCAGACACATTTTGATTTTAACTAGCAGGTTCCCATCATCATTTCACCTGCAATATTAAAAGCTATAAAAGGTTATCTACCCTTAGTCATCAGTCATTGAGAAAGTCACATGAGTATATTATGTCTAAAACCTCATGCTGTCTGCTACACTTCTCATTTGAATTCCCCTCTTGTGAGATTTTGATGCCCTTTACTTTGTCTGGAAGACAATCGACAAAGACCCGTTTTTCTACCAACCCATCACCCCAGCCATCCAATCTTGCTTCAGCCCAGAGTTGGCCAGCTATTAGTAGCTACCATTTTGGAGCACTAATGTATTCCAAAGACTATCTAGATAGATAAATAGAGATACAGATAAAGACATAGATGTATGCATGTGTATGTTTGGGAATAAATGTATATGTTTCTATCAATTACCTTGAAAATTTAGTAGTATTATCCTTGTTTTGCCAAGGATACTGTATAACAATCTCAAGGTCATAGAATAACTAAAGCAAGATTCAACCCCAGTTTGGAATCTTCCTCCATAATCTGTGTGTTTTACATTAAGTTACACTATCTTGCTAGCAAAGCTTCATATTGCAGGTCATAAAGAGATAAGTTTAAATTAGAATGAACTATAATGTCTTTGAATTCCTGAGTTTACAAGTTTTGGTCTTGTTCATTTCATTAATATTCTGTAATTCACAGACTAAAAAGTCCTGTGTAAAGCAGTGAATACAAGTCACCTAGTAGTCATGCTAGTAATATGTGAATGCAAGTTGATGGAAGATAATGCTTCATACGTTATTTATATTAAAAAAAAAAAAAAAAGTAAGGGGCAGCACCTGGGGCTCAAAGGAGTAGAGCCCCAACCCCATATACCACAGGTGGTGGGTTCAAACCCAGCCCCAACCAAAAACTGCAACAACAAGAACAACAACAACAAGAGTAAGGAACTAAGCAAGAGTTGGGTCTGACTACAAGAAAAAGAAAAGGATGAAAAAACAAAAACATTGTCAGTAAAGAAAATAGCTTTTTAAAGTCCATGTTGAGTTAAAATGATGTTATCCTGTGTGCTTAGTTTGGACTTCTTAAAAAAGATTTTGCAAATATGTACATTTGGCAGCCAAGGACAGATGATGCAATTAAAAACCATGAATTTACTTACGGTAAGATTGACCATTGGTTTCCAATTCCATCCTGCAATATTGGTAGAGGTAGACATGCACACTTAACTTTCCATTGCGGGTGGTACAAGTGGCCTTATGGAAGGAAAGATATGGGTACCAGGGAATGACACACATCCCTTATGCATGTGCTAACCCCAGAGAGTAATAAACTCAGGAACTCTGTTTCTAGATCTCCCCAAGGTAATTCCAAGAGCAATTTGAGAACTATGACCTTAATTGAATGGAATGGTTGTTTGTCGGGGTTCTCCAGAGAAACAGAATCAATAAGGTATAGATGTATGGATAGATGGATAGATGGAGAGGGGGATGGATAGAAAGTAGAGATAGATATAGTGACAGAGACACAAATAGAGATATATAAGAGTAGATATAAGAATTCGCTCATGCAGTTATGGAGGCTGAGAAGTCCCACAACATGCCATACGAGGTCGGACAATTAAGTTTGCAAATTCGTAAGTAGTGCTATACATCTCATTACTGAATATCACTGCGTTCACTTTCAAAGTACTCTCCCCTTGGCCACCTGGTGTCTGTAGCGATATTCAGCAATGAGGTATGGAGCACTTTTTCTAGGATAAATTCACAAACTTTAATTGTTAGATCTCATACTAAGACAAAACAATTCCCCAAAATTGCTTTCAGGGGTTGATCTAAGTACTGGCATGAGTGCCCAGCTTCCGAGGGGGAGTACCTCGAAGGTAACCCTAGTGATATTCAACAATGAGGTTGTAGCATGTGTAGCACTTTTTAAGGATGAGTTCATGAACTTAATTTTCCCATCTTATACATAAAATGGAGAAATGAGGAAGCCTGTAGTTCAGTCTAAATTCAGAGATCTGAGAACCTGAAGCTCTGTTGTCTGAGGGCGAGAGGAAATAGATATCCCAGCCCCAGAAGAGAGAGTAAATTCACCATTCCTTTTTTTGGGGGGGAAGGGTGGCTCATTCTATCTAAACCAGGCATCCTCAAACTTTTTAAACAGGGGGCCAATTCACTGTCCCTCAGACTATTGGAGGGCCGGACTATAGTTTAAAAAAAACAACTATGAACAAATTCCTATGCACACTGCACATATCTTAAAAACAAAACAGGAACAAATACAATTCGCACCGCTTCATGTGGCCTGCGGGCTGCAGTTTGAGGACGCCTGATCTAAACCCTAAACTGATTGGATAATGCCCACCCCTCACATTGGTGAGGGTGATCTTTTTTACTCACTCTAGCAGTTCCAATGTTAATCTCTTCCAGAAATGCTCTTAAAGACATACCCAGAAATAATGTTTTCCCATTTATCTGGGTATTGCTTAACCCAGTCACCTTGGCAACTAGCATCAAACATCACAGATAGTATCAGCATAGGGACTTGGTCTAGAAGAAAACATGTGTTCAAGTTAAGGGTTGAATATCCACATAGATGAATGACATTATCCAGACATCTCAAAAATACATCACATGTCACAGTGACAACCCTATAGAATCCACGTAGAAGCACTAGAATCCTTGGGCAATTGTCATGTAGAAAATTACCATGGTGCAATCAATAGTAGCTTCCCTGGACAATTCTGAGAAAGTTATCCAGAGGTTATGGGAAAGAAAGGGTTACAGTCACAATTAAAAGTCTTCAATCACAATGTTATTAAATCAATTTTAAATAAATAATAGGAAGCAAGAGTAAAGAGATGTGGGTAGCATAGGATGCAAGCAGGTAGAAGGGCCATCCTACCTGAATTCTGGATTTCAGGTTAACATATTTATGCTGTCCCCTTCTCCTTCCCCCTCTCCTCCCTTTTCCCTTCCCCCCTCCCGTTTCTCCCTGTCCTCCCCCCTCCCGTTTCTCCCTGTTCCCTCCCCCTTCCCCCTTCTCCTCCCTTCCCTTCTCTCCTCTCCTCTTCTCTCCCCTCTTCTCCTTCTCTCTTTCATTCTGGATTCTAGCTTAACCTATCTATGATGTTCCCTCCCTTTCTCTCTCTCTCTCTCTCTCTCTCTCTCTCTCTCTCTCTCTTTCATCACCCTTTACAACTGAGGTAGTTTTAAAGACTTACATTGATGTTTGAATAAAGAGGGCCAACAGATAATGCCGGGGGCAGCAGAAACACTTGCTCTGTCCCAGACAATCAGGCAAGTATTCCTGACTGCGGATGAGTTCACCAGTTAGCCTACCCAACAGGTGTGGGTCCTGTCTGCACTTCTTGTGCATAGGGTCTGTGGGGCCCTAGTGGGACTATTATGTATGCTACCAGTGAGCAGCCAATTTAAGGATAACATAACTGTGGACAGAGAGAATTATCTTATGACTCAGTCTTTCTATCCTCTCTTTTCTACATTTCTTTTTAATCCTGCCTGTGGGTCACAAGCTCCTTGCTTATTCATACCTGTGTTTAACACATTTTGTGAGGTTTCTCTCTCTCTCTCTCATAAGCTGCTAGCTATCTAACTCTCTATGCTTAACATTCTTTTGTTTATTTTCCTTTTATAACAGAATTAAATAGTCTCAAATAATAAAGCAAGCACATAATTCAAAAACTTGCTCCATATTTGAGTTAAAGAACTTTATTATAGAGGTGGAGAGACCTATGCCACTTTCTTTACTCAGGGTAATTTTTTACATTTTCAAGTGGAGTTGTAACTGTTTTCATATGTGACTCTTGTTAAGGACAACGTGTTGTTCCGGGGGGAGGAGGATGCCATGGCAAATCAAAGAAATTCAAATTGAAGGAAAGTGATGAGCTGAACATTAAAGAATAAAAAAAAATTACATACATCTCAAGAATGGAATGACCCATTTTGAGCAAAATTTCAGGCTAAGCATAAATCCAAAACATAGTGACATTTTGCAAACACTGCCAGATGTAAATTGAAGGATAATTATTGATTGCATAAAATGTAGTTTCTAGTTTCTCAGATCAGTTCATTGAGTTTCAGACTGAAGTGGCATGTGTATCCTCAGAAATAAAAAGCATTTTGTATTTTAATAATTGTATATGGTATAGATATTAACACAGTTAAACATGGCAAACAAAACTACATATGTGCTTGCATATATTCATATGTACAAAGAAACAAAATTATCTTTTTTAAAAATTACTTAATTGACAAGTAAATGCATATGTTGTTACAACATGGTATTGTGATCTGTCTGCGCAATGAAGAATGGCTAAATCAAGCTATTTAACATATGCATTACCTCACAGAGTGAGCCTTTTCAGAGTCATCACCATACTTAAAATCTACTCTGTTAGCAATTTTTAAGTACACAATATAGTTATGAATTGCAGTCACCATAGTGTACAATAGATATCTTGAACTTATGTCCCCTGTTTTACTGCAATTTTTTGACCTTTGACCAATATTTCCCCTAATGCTCTCCTCCCACTCCCTAAATTCTGGTAATCAGGACTTTGTTCCCCATTTTTCTATGAGTTTGACTTCTTTTATTCTGCACATATAAGTGAGATCATGCAATATTTATCTATCTGTGCCTGGCTTATTTTACTTAACATAATGTCCTCCATGTTTCTCCACATGGTTGCAAGTAATAGGATTTCTTATTTATTTAATTATACATTTTTTTAAAGATGTGGGGTTTCACTCTGTCGTCTGGGCTGTGGTGCAGTGGTATAATCATAGCTTACTGCAGCCTCAGTCTCGTAGGCTCAAGAGAGACTCCTGTCTCAGCCTCCTAAGTAACAAGCAGCTGGGATACAGGCACATACCACTTTGCCTGGCCAATTATAATTATTTGTTTGTTTATTTATATGTCTATTTTTATTTATTTAATTATTTATTTATTTATTTATTTTGTGGTCTCATAAATGTTGCCTAAGCTGGTCTTGCATGCCTATCCTCAAGTGATCCTCCTACCTTGGCCTCCCAAAGTATTCTTGCTTTTTAAAAGCTGAATACTATTCCACGTTGAATATATCTTATTTTTCTTATCCATTCATCCCATGATGGACACTTGGTTAATCCTATACTCACCTAAGCTATTGTGACTAATGCCGCAAATGAACATGTCAGTGCAGACATATCTCTATGACATACCAATTTCATATCCTTTGGATATGTTAAATATATCCAGGTAGTAGGATACCTGGATCATATGGCAAGTCTATTTTTAATTCTTTAAGGAACCTCTAAAATGTTTTCCATAATGGCTGTAAAATTCTGTATTTCCACAACAGTATAAAAGGGCTCCCTTTTTTTCACACCCTCCTGGACCCTTGTTAATTGTTCATCCTTTCCTCCTTTTGATATTGGACATTCTAACAGTTGTGAGGTGTTATCTCATTGTGGTTTTAATTTATATTTCCCTGATGACTAGTGGTGGTTGGCATGTTTTAAATATACCTGTTGGCTATTTGTATGTCTTGTTTTGAGAAATGTCTACTCCTGTCCTTTGCACATTTTTAATTAGATTATTTGTTTCCTTATTTGATTTGCTTGAGTTCCTTATATGCAGAAAGACAGTTTTACTGAATTCTTTTCTATGCTTTCCTTCTTGAGCCATTGATCAAAAACATCTCTAACAACATCTCCTAATTTGCTGAGAATTAGGAAGTGTGTGTATTTTAAGGAGATGGCTGTTGTCATTCAACTTTTAACCAAAATATTGAGTTTTCTATCTTGGCTTAGAAAATAGAAAAATAATTGTATTTTTCCTAAATTCTTTTTTTGTTTTTTATTTTTTTATTCATTTTCATTTTGAGACAGAGTTTTTCTTTGTTGCTCTCTGTAGAGTGTCATAGTGCACAGCAACTTCAAATGCTTGGGCTCAGCACAATTCTCTTGCCTCAACCGGTTACAGGTACCTGCCACAATGCCCCACTATTTTTTTTTTTTTTTTTTAGGGATGGAGTCTGACTCTTGCTCATGCTGATCTCAAACTCCTGAGCTTAAGCAGTCCATATGCCTTGGCCTCCCAGAGTACTAGGATTACAGGCGTGAGCCACTGTGCCTGCTTTAAATTCTTCCTTTAATAATCTGAATTTGCATGCCATAGGAAGAGCTAATATCTAAAGAAATTTAATAACTGCTTACATTTGTATATCTATGAACTCACAAATGATAATACATGTGATGTTTTAATTCATCTTTGTAAAGCTCTAGAGGCACATGGGAATTATTTTTTTTTATTTTAATATGAAATGGCAATTCATGGAATTACGTGACTCTCTCAAGGTTTGCAAATAAATATCATAACCAGGACTTGAACCTTAATTTTCTGTCTCCAAAGTAAGGATGATTTTTATTATTCTACCACATTGTTTAATGTGCAGTATTGTGTTAAAACAAAATTATAAATAAAAAGAGGAAAATTGTATTGTTTATTATTGTTGATACTCCTGAGAAAGAATACATGTTTTTAAGAGAATTTCTACATAAAAAATAAAACATATTCTTTATTCTTAAAAAATATTTTAATTTCTAAAACTATTTAGCCTGGCTAGACATGGTGGCTCATGCCTGTAATCCCAGCACTTGAGAGGCCACAGTGAATGGATTGCCTGAGCTCACAGATGTGAGACCAGTCTGAGCCAGAGTAAGACCTCATCTCTAAAAAAATAAAAATAAATAGCCAGGTGTTGGGGTGGGTGCCTGTAGTCCCAGCTACTTGGGAGGCTGAGATAAGAGAATTACTTAAGCCCAAGAATTTGAGGTTGCTGTGAATTATGAGACCCCAGCACTGTACCGAGGGTGACGAAGTGAGACTCTCTCCCAAAATAAAATAAAATTATCGAGCCTATAATTTTCTAAAAGACAGAAAAATAAAGAGGTAGACCTTTCCATGACCCTCCTAGGGACCACTCTTCAGATCCCTTTAAATGCCCAACTTCTAGGACATTCCCCCCGGAAGCAGTTGTGCTCTCTAGCCATGGCCTGGCCATGTCTCCACCCTCCATGGTGGTGGGGAGATGTTCTCTGTGACTAGAGATACCACACTAGTTGCAATTGCCTGGGATAAACAAGGTATTTTATGATTATGTCAAAATTGTCCTGGCACCTGGAAAAGCAAATATGGGTTCCCTACAGTTGTCATCCTGAGTCATAGTAAAGGGTCTTAACCTCTAAAGCAGCTGGTGCTCAGGTTTCTAACTATTGTTACTCTATGTGGAAGTCTCATCCTTACCAAGCTGCAATAGGAATCTCTCTGTTAAGAACATTGGAAGAAAAAGAGCAAGCAATGAGAGGCTTGAGGTGAAGGTGAGGGGTAGAGGGAAATTTCCAAAGTTACATCTGAAGAGGAGAAAAAAAATTCAACAGTTTCTTTGTATCTATTCCAGAGTAATTATTCTTCAAGTGAGTTGAGTGAATGTTTCTTGAATCTAGTTACCAAACTCCTTTGTAGCAGGTCCTAGTTGGTTATAACCATGCTCTGTAACTGTGAAGCTGTTTGCATTCTTGGCAGAAGACTTTCCAAGTAGAGAGATTTCCATTTACCATCTGCACCAAGACTTGGAAGAGGCTGACAGAATATTCCTTATCTCCTGCCCCTCCAAAAGAGAAAATTTAGTTGAAATCTTAAACTCATTAGTTAAGTGCGTCATGGTTTTGCATAGAGTGCTATAATTTTCTCCTATTCTCTTATTCACATAGATCCATTTTTCCCCCAGCACTCTTCTACTGAACTGGATCCTGTCCTCTTATGCCCTACAGTTCTTATCAGAGATCTTAGCTCCTTTTATTTTAAAAGGATGGGAAATATATATACTTTTTATTCTTAAACACCATAAATTGTTAGTAGAAAAATAATTTACGAGTTTTTGCTATCTCAACTATGTTGTCCTCCAAACCAAATAAACAGTTAATTTTCCAAAAAGTTGCTTGCCAAAAATCTCATAACCAATTTTATTTCTCTTTTCTTTCCATTTTTTTTTCTTTCTTTCTTTCCTTTTTTTTTTTTTTTACAGAATCTCACTTCGTCACCTTGGTAGAGTGGCCTGACGTCACACCTCACCGCAACCTCCAACTCCTGGGTTTAGACAATTCTCTTTCCTCAGCCTCCCAAGTAGCTGGGACTACAGGCGCCCACCACAATGCCTGGCTATTTTTTTGTTGCAGTTTGGCCGGGGCTGGATTTGAACCTGCCACCCTTGGTATATGAGGCTAGCGCCCTACCCACTGAGCCACAGGCACCGCCCCCAATTTTATTTTTCTAATAAGTAACTGTACTACAAGGTAATTAAGTCTCCTTCCCCCTTCCTTGCACCCCTTCTTACTGTGGTCTGCAGTACAGAAAGCTGGAGGCAAGCGTGAGGGCCACAGAAAGCAAAACAAAGGAGTGCACGTTGGGTGTGAAACAGGGAAAGTTATTCCTACAAGGCAACCAGCCAGCACACACTGTGAGGACTGTCTGTCCCTCGGTAAGGAAGTGTTCCAGGCCCAAGACCTGATTCTTACGCAGTGAAAAACTGCATATGGGAGATTGCCTCTCCCAGCATTAAGTTTCCTGAACAAAACCTTCAAATGGGTGTCATTTCTCTCTTCCATGGTTTCTTCTTCTTGCCTGTCTCATGGTTGTTTAATCTGCTACCAGAGCAGAGTCACGAAAACAGACAACTCATCTAAATGTTTCGTTTGAATTCACCTTCTCCTCTCTTTCTGTTTACAAAATACCTGGAACTAAGCGTTCCTCTGTCAATTCAAATTTCCTGATACAGGTTTCAGCCCATGCTCATATTGTGGATTCCACGATGTGTGTTTTGTTTTCTGAAACTAATACTGGCGTCCTCTGTACCACTTACCTTTTTTGTTTCCTCCCTGAGCTTATTTATTGAGCACTTTCTGTTTATCAAGATCCATTTTAGATAGGACCTATTCAGGGGTTTTCCCCCACCCAGACGGCTGTGATCTTGTTCAATAGGTTTCCTGATTGTAAGGACACTGCAGTCTCTTGGCAGACATATGCCTTTACCACTGTCATTTCTACAAGTCTTTTCTGAATCAAAGTAGTACAGGTTACATTGAATATAGAAGTATGTAGTGGATCCCAGAAGACAACTCATGCTAAATTTTAAAGGATGAAAAAAGAAACAAGATTTTTAAAATCAGCCCTGATATGCTGATTAGGAAAATAAAATTTAAATGCTTAAATCCATTTAACTGAGATCAATTAGATATTTTAAAACACTGTTTTAGGAAAACCTCAGTGTCTCATTTGGAAAACCACTCTGTCCCAGAGATCACCTTCCTCTCCAGAAGCTTGTGTCCATAAGATAACATTTGGGGCTGGGCACTGTGGCTCACACCTATAATCCTAGGACTCTGGGAAACACAGGTGAGTGGATTGCCTGAGTTCAAGACCAGCATGAGCTAGACTAAGACTTCATCTCTAAAAGTAGCCTGGCATTGTGGCAGGTGCCTGTAGTTCCACCTACTTGGGAGTCTGAGGCAAAAGAATTACTTGAGCCCAGGAGTTTGAGATTCTGTGAGCTATGATGCCACAACACTCTACCAAGGGTGACAAAGTGAGACTGTCTCAAAAAAAAAAAAAGAAAAGAAAGAAAAAGAGAAAGAAAAGAAAAATATAACATTTAGGTACAGTGAATGAGGCACCTTGTGTGTATTCATGTTGGTGAGTGTGGATTTTCTGTTGCCTACAGTGTGTGTCTGGCTGGTCTGGTCATAACTAGAGAAATGCCTTTCTGCTCTGTCCCCACACCCACACCCAGCAGGTTGTCAGTCTCTGCCTGGTGAAGTTTTATGTTTTTATGTATATATTTATTAATTGCCTTATAAATTGGATGTATTTATTGTGTACCTCATAATGTTTGAAGTGGAATGGTAGAATCTAGCTAATTAGCAAATGGATTACCTCACATAGACACCATTTTTTTGTTGTGAGGACTCTGTCCACTCTCTTAGCATTTTTCAAGAATACAATCCATGGTATATCGTTATTAGCTATAGTCTGCATGGTCTCCAATAGAGCGCTTCTTCCTCCTATTTAACTGTAATTTGGCCATGTCTCTCCAACTTCCCCCTCCAACAGCTCCAATCTCTGGTAACTTCCCCCTCCAACAGCTCCAATCTCTGGTAATGACCATTCTACTGTTTACTAGCATGAGATCAACTTTTTGGATCACACCTATGAGTGAGATCTTTCTCTTAGGCAAGGACTGAGGGAAGAGCTGGCTTGAGCTCCAGTGAAATCTTTTAGTTAGGGAATGTGAGTATCTGCCAAGTCCTTTACCCAATCCTGTGACCTGGTAGTCAACTTTTAATTCCTGCTGAGGGTCACTTTACCCAGAAGTGGCTGACCCTATGTTAGGTGTGATGTCATGCCAGGACTGATGACAGGCTATAAAGGCAAAATCTTGGGGGAATTTTTCTCTACATAAATTTATGGAAGAGAGCACCAAGTGTGTGGAGACTCTATCTCACCGTTGTCCCTCTGACAGCTTTCCTCTTTTCTACCTTCTCTTCTTTCTTCCTTCTTTGATTCAACAAAGGTTTATTTCTTGCCAGGCATGTGTTCTAAGTACTGGGGATAGAGTGGTAAGGAAAACAGAAAAAACTTCAACCTTCATGGGATGTACATTCTGGAGGGTGATATTCTAAATATGAAGAGATGAGAAGTGGAGTAAAGTAAAATGAAAGCAGTAGGGAGCAGCTGTAAAGGAGGCAGCTTAACGATGGAAAAGCTCTCCGAAGAAGTACCAGTTGAGCCCAGACACCTGCATGTTACAAGGCAGTGAGTGAGGTCAAAATCTACAGGGATGCCTTCTGCTCAGAGACAGCAGTGATTACAGAGTTCCCAAGATTGGGACAAGTGAAGCTTGGCAAAGGGAAAACAAGACAGACAGCCCTTGTGGCTAGAGTGGAGTGTGAGGTTGGAGGCTTAAGGATGAACAGAAGCCAAGAGACCAGGTCAGGGAGGCTCAGCACTAGGAGAGTGGTCTGGGCCTGGATAAAGGAACTGTTTTTTAAACATCTCCATCTACTAAGAACTGACTCGAGGGGGGAAATGAGAAGTAAGTACAAAAGATGAGCCCATTTTCAGGAGTGCATGACAGGCTGGTTTTATAGCGGAAAAATGAATGCATCTTGGATACATGTTGAAGGTTGGGAGGCAGGTAACTGCTGATGGAATGAAAGTGTAAGTGTTGAGCGGACCCTGATGCCATGTACTGAGATGAGGAAAATTGGAAGTTGAAGTATGGGGGTGGGGCATCAAGAGTTCTTTTTTTTTTTTTTTTTTGAGACAGAGTCTCACTATGTCATCCTTGGTAGAGTGCTGTGTCATCACAGCTCACAGCAACCTCAGACACTTGGGCTTAAGTGATTCTCTTGCCTCAGCCTCCCAAATAGCTGGGACTACAGGTGCCTGCCACAGCACCTGGCTATTTTTTTTTGTTGTAGTTGTCATTTTTTTAACAGGTGTAGGCAGGGTTCAAACCCACCAGCCATGGTGCATGTGCCCGGTGCCATAACTGCTGAGCTATGGGCACCAAGTTCTTTTATAGAAGCATCAAATTTGAATGTTTATTAGGTACTCAACTGGTCATGTTGAGTAGACAGTGAAATAAACAACCAGGAGCTCAGGGTGGAGGTTGGGCTTGGAAGAATAAATGTGAGAATTGTCAGCACAGAGATGGCATTCGCAGTAGAGGACTGGGTGATATCAGCCATGGAGTACATTTAGAATGGAGAGAAAAGAGGTTCTAGGATTGAGCCCATATGTAGTTTGACTTTTTTGAGAAAAGAAGACTGAGAAGAAACAACTCATGAGACAAACAACACCTGTGGAGTATGTGTCTAAGAAGTCCATGGAAGAAAGTGCTTCCAGAAGAAGGAACTAATCAGCTGCATCAAATGCCCCACAATGGCAAGTGAGGTGTAACCTTGACAAAGGTTAACTCCATAAATTTGTAGAAATGAAAATCTGACTGGAGAGGATTAAAGAGAAAGTGGGGAGAAATACTACTTAAATACATTTATCTTTACATCCTCCCAAAACACCACTAAAAATGTATGTAGTGGAATTTTTGTTAAAAGCATAGACTACCGGACAGAGAGTGTAGAAAAGGAAATAACAGCAGCTAACATGCATCAAAAAAATTTATGATCTGGAGATAAAGTAACAGTAACTGATTCAGAGAAGTTGAAATTTAATCCTACGTTCAAGAGGCCAGAAAGATGCAAATCTGTTTACCATTAAGCCTTGAGAAAGCCTACAAAATAGAAAGTCAATATTCTGAGATGGCAGGAGTGGGAAGCAGAATTAACAACAAGAGGGTTGACTACAAGTCTTTTTATGTAGCTACCAGACACCAGGCTGTACTTCCCAGCCCTATGCAGGCAGCAGTGTTTATGCAACCTCAACACGGGACTAGGACATCACTCTCGAAAAGTTTTCAAGAGGTTGAAAAGCTCTGGATAGACTCGGCACTCGTAGCTCAGCGGTTAGGGCACTGGTCACATACACTGGGGCTGGCGGGTTTGAACCCAGCCTGGGCCTGCTAAACAACAGTGACAACTAGAACAAAAAAATAGCCAAGCGTTTTGACAGGCGCCTGTTGTCCCACCTACTTGAGAGGCTGAAGCAAGAGAATTGCTTGAGTCCAAGAGTTTGAGGTTCCTGTAAGCTGTGACTCCTTGGCACTGTACAGAGGGTGACATAGTGAGACTCTCTCTTAAAAAAATACAAATAAATAAAATAAAAGCTCTGAACGCAGAGATCCAAGACATGGGAGGGTGAGTGTGCAGTGCCTTAGTGAATACACAGAGATTATAAGTAAAATCCCTTTAACAATGGTAGATATCCCATTCTCCCCTCCTTGCTTATTTCTCTTCTTCACCTCCACAAAGATGCCTACCAGGCCTATATCGGTTCCCTCCCCAACATAAAGCACTCTAGAAAACTCACCTTCAGTTTTGAAGGCTGTGATCCTATTACAATAACCCATTTCCTTTTCTACAGCTTTGCTAATCTTCTCATCGTTGATATCACCTAATTTTTCTGCAACCCACAATGAAACATTTTTCAGGCTATTTCCTGTATTTGGAAAAGCCATCTTTCTGATTCACCCATTGGCTCTGTCGTATATCTGAAAAAGAAAAGAAAAAAAAAAAAAATCAGATCACTTGAAATGAAATGTCCCTATTCCTATCTACTTCCCTGCTTAAATTAAGTATTACATCAAACCCAACAGACCATTAGCAGCAAAACACTTTCTACTACTCATTGTTGTTTTCTAAAACCAGTACATCTTATTGTTTGTGTCTGTATGTAGGTTGGACGTGATTAAAAAGAGTACAACCATTGCTGTAATTTAGCCAAGTAGGCATTTCTGTTGTGAAACCATATGGCCTCATGTGATGGGTATAAGATCTAGGGCAACAGCACATGCGTCTAGGTGTTTAATGATATCTGCTGACATAAATTTTAAAAAAATCTCAGTTTTCCAAATCATTACCTAGATTCAAGGAGGCAGAGATCCAGCTGCGTTACCACATATTCTTCACATCATTATTAAATTCACATATTAACTGTTCTTTATAAATACATTGTCATAGAAGACCTTCAGAATTAACCGTACCCAAGTTTTATGCCGTCTTTTCCACGGTTTTAAATGGAGATCTAAAAATAAAACAAGCCGAACACCCAACTTTTCAGATAAATGCAGACATCAATAAAATCGGGGTCTGTCGGTAATCATCTAAGTTATTCTATCTAGAATTTATGCACAATTATGTTCATTAGTGATTGATGTCTCCTCATAAACAACAGTTTTAATAAGAGTCACCTGCTGTATGTAGGCCTAACTTTACTAGTTGTGGATAGATCTGTCTGGAATTCAGAAGACAGAATCCTTTCTTTTTTATAGGGTAATCTTTTGGGGAATATTGAAAAAGTCATACATTTTTAGTGAGCCTCCTTCTCTCTCACTGCAAAATGGAATCTTGCCCCCGGGATCTCTCAAAGATAGTCATAAAATCAAAGGTGACAATGTCAAAAATACTCGTATTGCTACTTTTTCTAGTTTATTTCATCTAATTCATTTATCCATCACCGCTCTTACCTGCTGTTCCTACACAAAATATCGCACTTGTTTGTGAGTGTACACATGCATTCATTCATTCTAACATCGTAGATATGTTTTGAATCACATGATCTAACTAACTCTCTTAATTTTTCAGGTGAAGATATATTCACCCAGCAAATTTAAATGACAAAGGCCACACCTATAACTAGTATCATCAGTCTCTAGGCTAAAACTCAGGTGTCTTGTCCTCCCCCTAATGTCCACATTAGCTTCTTTCTTATTTGTGAAAACATTGAAATGTTTCTGTGATAACCACAATATAAAACGAGAGATAAATACAAAATAAAATGAATGAAATAACAAAATAAAAGACTTTGAGCATTCAAGATGACATACAGGCCAGGCACAGTGGATCACGCCTGTAATCCTAGCACTCTGGGAGGCCAAAGAGTATAAGATTGCCTGAGCTCAGGTGTTCTAGACCAGCCTGAACTAGAGTGAGACCCTGTCTCTATAACCTAGCTAGCATTTCTGTGGACACCTGTAGCCCCAGCTACTCAGGAGGCTGTGTCAGGAGGGTCATTTGAGCTTAAGAGTTTGAGGTTGCTGTGAGCTATGATGCCAAGACACTCTACTGAGGACAATAAAGTGACATTCTGTCTCAAAAAAATAAATAAATAAATAAGATGACATACAATATGCCTCAACTAAGATAGAAGAAAAAACTGAAGTATTTGCATGTTGGGTATACTAAAAGACTTGACTTCACCACTAAATAACGTAACAAAATACCACTTATATTCCCCAAATCTACTGAAGATAAAAAGAAAAGTCTGTAGTGATGATAGTCTTCTGATATATTTGTATGCAACATATATTCTGTCTAATTCTAAAGTCATAATAGGGATAAACAATTTAATTCTAAAAAACAGATTCCTTACTTATGAATTCTTTGTATACCTGTTTAATGACAACATTGAAAAAAAATGTAATAATTTAAAGGGACACAGAGGTACATTGTATTTAGCATGATCTCCAGCACTGAAGATTACCAAAAGCTCTCCAGTTCCAATATGAAAAGGCAGGTGCCTCCACTATTTGTTTATAATTTTCCCTCTCACAGTACTGTGAAATACCCTACGAACTTTGAACACATTTTAAAAATTATTTAATGAATCACAAACGCTGAAGATCTTGCTTACAGTGGTTTAACAGGAAGTGCCTGGTCTTAACTGTTTTTGATATTTTCACAAGTTTAGCAGCAGAAGCATATCACAAACTTCCGCATTCTAACTTCCCAGAATTCAGTAATAATGCCAGGAAGACAAAATGCTTTCAA
The DNA here is from genome assembly GCA_963574355.1 of Loris lydekkerianus. NCBI lineage: Eukaryota > Metazoa > Chordata > Mammalia > Primates > Lorisidae > Loris > Loris lydekkerianus. Next base: position 23,227 of record CAUYPK010123183.1, on the reverse strand, counting down.
CATGGAGGGAGAGAAATATTCTAATGCTAACTTGGAGAAACAACAGGTTGTCACCAGGGCATGCACTTCCATGTTCTCAAGACATTCAGGAGCCAGACAGATACTTTATCTACATGACATTTGACTAACTGCATCCTTAGTAGAGGCTATAAAATTGCATTTAAGTCTGACATCCTCCCTGCTAAAGTGTTGAGTTTACCAAACAAACAGAAAGAAATCAATTATGTCTCCACAGATATCACTGAGTGTTTGTGGGTAGTAAGTAGAGGAATCAGAATCAGGTTTTTCTCCTTTTTTTTTTCACAGAAAATCTAAGATAATGTCAAATGAAAGAAAAACACGGAAAATTTTCCAAATAATGCTGAGGAAACACATTAGCTCACATTCCCAGGACGGGCTTCCATTATATTCATTGGTATTTTGATAGGCAGATTTACTCCAGGGTCAAAAGAAAAGAGGAAAGAGGGAGCAAATAGTAAAAGGGATAAGTGAATATTTCTTTGTATTAGACCTTCCCTAGTCCTACAATACTTTTTACTGTGTTATCTAGCCTTTTAAATTAATTTATTTTAGGCTTTTGATTTTGGTTTTTGTTCTTCTGTTATCTTCTTGCAGAATTGTATTTCAGTAGCTGGAGATAGTGCTATTGCTTTATTCCCTTTGACATTTCCATCTGAAATGAATGAACATCAAGGCGAAATCTGGAAGCTCAGGGAGGGAGGAGTCTCTTCATTCATTCACTATATTGACGGAGGCTTGGGTCCAGGTTCCTAGGTCACTTCATCTAAATTTAGCTTATCCGGATGTATTTGAACCAGGCAAGTTGTCATTTCTTCTCAAACCAAACGGACGACAAGACTATTACTTGATGTGTGCTTTTTTTATGACAATGAAATGTTTCAAAAATAAAGATTCAGACTGTGAGATTCTTTAGCCTCAAGGATCTGTATTTATAATTGTTTTTAATTAAATTTCACTGTCAAGCCATGGAATAGAAATGCATATGGATGCAAATTGTTGCTAGGGAGGTTGGACTATAGCAGAATGTGTTTTGTTGTTTTAATTTTTAATTTCCTCTCACCGATTTCTCATGTGTTTGGAATGTCAGATCAAATTCGTTTTATGTTGTTTCTGACTTGGATGTCCTTGATTGTTGCTTTCCTTCCCTAAAAAGCTTTCCAACTTGTTTCACATGGGGATTTTTGCTTTCAGATTATGAAGATTTTTATAGCTCTGATGCTCTGTTATTTAGAATACATAAATGGAATATATATTCTTGGAATACATATTAGATAATTGTGAAATATTAAAAATAAGGGCAAGTTCAACATGAATTTAGTGTTTGTTTTTCACTAACATCTCATGTAGGAGGGGTATAAAATCTTCAACTCTTGATTAGCATTTCAAAATAAATTATCACCTAACAAATTGCATGTAAAGGGAAACAATTTAGTATATGTGTACTTTTACCTATTGTTCAATATCGAGAAGGACATGCCTACTTATTAACCCCACATGTAGACTAATCTAGGGTATAACATTGGATCTATTTAGTACTATTTAGTAATAAATAAGATGATTATTGTAGGCTTGTTGCCTAATCTACATGCACCGGGGCTGGTGGGTTTGAACCTGGCCCAGGCCTGCTAAACAACAACAACAACAACAACAACAACGACAACAAAAATAGCTGGGCATTGTGGTGCTTGGGAGGCTGAGGCAAGAGAATCATTTAAGCCCAAGAGTTTGAGGTTTATGTGAGCTGTCCCTCCACAGCACTCTACGGAGGGTGATGTAGCAAGACTCTGTCTCATTTAAAAAAAAAAAAAAAAAAAATTATCATCTGAAAGATTTTATAGTATTAGTCTTCAGAAGACAATAAGTAACATTTTTAAGTTTCCCAACAAACAATTATTTAGCGTTAAACACTAAACAATTATTTAGGATTAAAAATTAAACGTGTGTTAAATGCTCAATATGACACATGTGTTCCTTGACCTTATTGCTTATAATATAGTGGGATATTCATACTTATAAGCAGGTGATTATAATACAATGCACTAAGTTCAAGTGTAAGATAAATATGCACCTGAAGTATACTAAGCAAATCAAGAAAAGCTTTTGGAGGAAGGGATGACTATGCTAAAATATATTGGTGTGGCAGGGATTAGCTAGGGAAAATCATTGTGATAAAGAAATGGGAAAAGTTGGCTTGAGGATGGAAGTGGGGGAGGGACAGAGTGTTAAATAGAAGGAAGGGCCTGAAAAAGAACTTGATTTTCAGGAAAGCATGATGGGTCAGAGGAGGTTAACATAGTTCAAGGCATAGACAGGGAGCAGGATATACCAAGGGATGGATCTGTAGACATTAGCAGAAGGCGGAAAATGAGGGTTCCAGGGCTCCTCAAACTTTCTAAACAGGGGGCCAGTTCACTGTCCCTCAGACCGCTGGAGGGCCGGACTATAGTTTAAAAAAAAACTATGAACAAATTCCTATGCACACTGCACATATCTTATTTTGTTTTAAAAAAACAAACTGGGAACAAATACAGTCACACCACCTCATGTGGCCCCCAGGCCGTAGTTTGATGACCCCTGGGACAGACCATGACACCATGTTAATGAGTTTGGAATTCAAACTGTGGGCAAAGTAGAACTATTAAGGGAGAGGGGTAATGACCTAAGGATTACCCTGGCTTCATTGTAGATAAGGAGTTGGAAGATGTAACAGAGTAAGAAGACAGTAGAGAAGTAGCAGCAATTACCTATGTAAGGTGCCTTAACTAATGGAGCAGTCTTATGTATTAAGAGAAGACGGTAAAACTGAGAAATATTTAACAGATATTTAACACCAGGACTTGGTGACTTATTGGATGTAGAATAGAAGAATAAATAAAGAATAATGTTGATTGTCCTGGCTTGGAGAATTGGAAGATGGGGTACCAAAGTCACACAAAAAGGGGATCAGATCTTGCCTGCTATTACTATTGTTACAATGTTTTTTTATTTAATATATATTTTTCAAATTTTTTAGCCTGTCACTGTCAACCTTTCAAATCCATGTTATTTTTCAAGTGTCTTTTTAAATCTCCTATACATAGGTATGAATTTTTTTTTCCCCAATGATACAGCCGTCAAGCGTAATCTGTTTGTACTTCGGCAAAGTACTGGTATATTTGAAAATATTCCATCATCTTATGTGTGTTTTGATCTTCTTTTGACTTTTGGGTTTTTTTGTGGTTTTAAATTTTTAAACTTTTTCACCAGCCCAGAAATTTATTTCAAATTATTTCTTCCTCACGTTGATATCTTATTTGCTGCAGCTTTTAAAGAGATTATTTAGAGTATACCTAGAATGATTCTCCCAGTAAAGGAAGTATGCCTATACATGGGCTTTTTTTTTTTTTTTTTTTTTCATCTTTAATATCATGCTGTTCACTGGCTCATTCTCTGTGTACAGGCATACTCAAATGTATCTAAGTATGGAAATAACCTCCCCCGACCCTGCAGTTCCCTGTAAGAAGGAATCTCATGACTTTACCATTTTATCACAATATTTCTTGAAATATAATTTGTACTTGTTACATCCTCATCACCCTTCCACTGTAACCTCTTACAGTGTGACTTCTATCCAAACCACTAAAATAAAATGCATTTCTCAGATATCAGTAATTCTGTTCTAAGTTATAGACTCAAAAACATTTTTAACCTCTGCTTTTTTAGCCTTTAGCATCTAAAAAATTTTCCAACATGTTTAGAATTTAATTAATCTCTTGACTTCATTTCCAGCACTAAGCTTATTTCATTGCCATGTGGTTATTTATACCTCCTGGGAGCAAACTTCTGAACAGAAATCAAATTTCACTCATTTTTATATCTTCCACAGGCATTACATTGCTCTTAGGATATAAGACCTCAGTGTGTGTGTTTTTCAGAAATAATTGGTTGGAAATTTCAACACAACAAAATGTTTTATCTGAATGCATTAACATGCTATAGCCTCGTGTTAGGTTTTTAAAATATGCAGACAAAGGAGAATTTAGCTAAATTTCAGAGGATAAATTTGTGGAACAGAAATTGAGAAATCTATGAATCAGAGTGACTAGGGTAGACTCGCTGAAATTTTATCTGTGACATTTTTCATAAGTTAAATAAGCTTTATTAAAATACATGTTTAATATTTAGCCTTTTATTCCTATTTTTTACAACTATCATTATACTCAGATTTATGTCATAGATCATTTTTATATATCTCATTTCCATTTTCTAGTGGTAGAAATTATAGTATTTGTGTATATACCTCCCCCAGAAGATAATGCTTTGAAAATAATTGTTAGCATTTATTTTACTTTATATACTGCAATTACTGCTGCTATTTATTAAAGAAAGTATACAGACATACATGTCCTTATATTCATACTATAGCGGATAATTCCTGGTCCTTGTGTGGCATTCAAAAATATGATTCATCAGCTAAACAATCGGTAACCTTAGTTAGGAGTTTACTCTCACTTGTTCTCTGATTTGTTGGGCTATATTGTTTAAAGTTCTGCTGATCAGAGTTACAGAATAGTTGGAAACATAAACGTGGCATTTGAATTGTTTACCCAACTAGCTGCTCTAATCTCTCAAAGTCACTAAAGGGTCACTAAGCCAGTGTTTTATATCTAATCTCCTTTCCTCTACACCAGTGTAACCACCTACTTCTGAGGACTACAAAACACTAGCTTCTTGAGTACTCTCTTTGAGAACAGCTTTGGCCAACAATGATTCTAGCTGAAGGCAACCTACACTTTTGGAATTTAACCTTTTCATCAACCAATTCAAAGATGGAAATTGGGTCAATAAACTAATCACTATATCAAAACAAGTTCTCAGAATAACAGCTGCGTTGATCTGTACCCAGACTTAGCCACTTACTGAAAGGACACACAAAATTCAGAAATCCTTACAGTTAGTTGTTTTTTTGTGTTTGTTTGTTTTTCCAGCAAAAGGTTACAAGGAGTAACAGCAAAGGGAACAGACACATGGGGTATAATGTGAAGGAACTTGGGTGCAAATTTCTAAATGTCCCTCTCAGTAGTTTCACAAGACATACTTAATTCCTCCCACAAGTGGGGATGTGTATAGGGTGTTGCCTACCAAGAAAACTCCTCTGAGCACATGTGCATAGTGCCTGCATGACTAACTTTAGTCACTGAAGCTACAGACCCCAGAAAGAAAGCAACTCTCCCCCATAAATCCCATCGTTTGTATAAATAATCTAGACAGACTGGCTTAGAGTGATTCAGAGTCTCAGTTTCAAGAAGTCTGTTTCCTAGAACTGGCCAAAGGCCAATCACAATGAATTCCTTTTGGGAATGTATGGGGTTCAGGGGTGTCCAACCATTTTTTTGTTTGTTTGTTTATTTGTTTTTTCTGTTGCACATTAGAAGAATAAGCGTTGTCTTGGCCACACATTCAATACACAAACACTAACAAAAGTTAATTAGCCAATAAAAAAGTCTGTGCATACTTTTTGTGATATCTAACACTAAAGATATGCAAAAGAAATTCTCGATCAGCACACAGCCCGAGGGCCTCAGGTTGGACACCCCTGAATCAAGGATCTTTGTATCAACTCTTTCCAAACTGCAGAACCACTTCCCTTCTATGCAGCCTTCTAAAGAGACTCTGAGCACTTTATTTTGTTTTGTTTGTTTTGCTTTTCCAGAAATTTGCTAAACTTGGATTGTACAATCTAGAAATTTCAAAATGTATAAAGAATGTTTGGATTATCTTACAGCTGAAGTTACAAAGATAGAAACAAATGTTTTAAAAGATTGCACAACCACAGTCAAAAGACTGCCTAGGAAAGCTCCGGGAATTCATGAGCTGAATATACCTTTTTCATGGTTGCATTTTCTAAGGTTTTACGTTAACAAGGAGACTCAACACTAATTCAGTTGACTAAATAAGAGAATATGTATCTCTTGCCTTATCCTCTGAAGTGAGCAGTTAGGTCTGTGGGTGACTCTCCTGTATAAAGCCATTCAGGAATTAAGTTTCCTTCCATGGTACCATGGAAGGTATGGTACCATGATTTGGGGAATTACCTGCATAGCCAAAGCTACATTAACATGGGTGCCAGACAGAAAGAAGGGGAAAGAGTAGAGGGCCAGATCTAGAAGTGGTAAGCATCACTGTCAATGCCTTGCACTGGGGAAATGTTATCACTTGAATATACTGAACTTGAAGAGGAGTTGGGATATGTAGTTCAACTGTCTGCTCAAAAATAAGAGAAGAATGTCTTTTGGGTCAACTTGTAATCTCTATTTCATGCAGGATACATATTTCTTATTTTAGCGACAGATGAATAAATTGTGTATTAACTAAAAGATCACAGACAATGTTAACACATTTATTGTTTAATGTAAGTTGGTGCCAAAATGGGAATTATTTTACAGAATTTACTTTGAGGTCAATTTTTTGAAAAATTGCTATAGGATGAAAAATTAATAGAATGTCTGCATTTCTTTAAAATATATTTAGGAAGTTACATGTGAATCAATATTTATTTCAGAAGAAGATATGTATGTAAATGTGCATATAATTTAAAAACATTATATTTTAAAATATTCAGTATATGCCTTAAAAATATAAGGTCACATAAATTAAATAAAAGGCATACAAGTGCCTTTTAAAAACAGAATTTTCAAATCTTGTCTTTATTGGGCACCTAGAACTTTCTTTCTAAATCATAGTTTTTCTTCATATTAACCCTTTTCAATGTAGCAGATTGAACCAGATGCTCTGAAACTGTGCAATTGCATAGATTAAATTCATTGTCACTTTTTAATTCTGGTGCTAATGTTGCCAAATTGAGTGAAAAATTGTCTGAAAATAAGCTGTTTTATTTTAATCAGGAAAATTACCTTTTAATGAGCATTTATAGCATATGTTAGCAGTGAAGAAGGTCTAAGAAATTTTATGTTGGTGGTGTTGGCTAATGGGTGCCTGCAATGAAGACAATGTTTATTACTACATTTATATTTTAAATTAAAATGATTTTTTAACATTTCATATATAAAATTTTCTGTACAACACAAATGGCTTTCTCTTCTTATCAACATAAAAGATTTCCTTTTCATCTAGAAACCGTAGCAGTAAGTGCCTTTGTAGAATCTTGCTGACTCTTCATTAGGAATTTGAGTGCAATTTGGGCACAAAGGGTTCTGGTGTTTTAAAAAGTCATTGAATGCCCACCAGATCCCTGGGTTCCATTACATCTCCCAGACAGATCCCTGAATTATTGAACACAAATGAACATTATGCAACTTTGATTAAAGAATTGTTAATCAATCCATCATGATATATGGGTTAAAGAATAATTAAAAATCTGTGATTGGAACGTAACTAGTTGTGAAAGCAAGGAAGTCAATCCTACTATATTATTGGCTTTTTTATGTACTCCACAAGTTCTTGTAATCATTAATTCTCCAATATTACCAGATTTGTAATTTTTTAAAAAATAGTTTGATAAAAAATGTATTCATCTCCAAGCAAGTGCTTTGCTTGTCATGGTGGCTTATTTAAAATACCATTGTTTCAGTCCTCCCTCTGGATGTTACTGTTTCCTTCTCTTGAAATAAATTATGTATGATGTTTTAGGGAAGCTTTGAAGTTCAATCAGTTTTGGCAAAGGAGTAGTGCTTTGCAAATAGTTAAATTAGAATTATGCCTGTAATTTATCCCTTTGAAACATTTCTGCATCAGAGATCTAAAAAATAAATGAGCAGCCATATTCACTGGTTTTGCAAAATATACTGTTAGGACACTAAGGGGAAAGAATGTTTGCTGAAATTTTTTAAAGAGAGCATGAAAAGGGAAAAAAAGAAATATTAGTTTTTAACCTGCAATGCAAAATGACTAGAAAATCAAATATATGCTCTCTGATGTTATTTTATGTTAGAACAAATTTAAGGTAATGGGAGGGCCTCAGACTTTTGTATTCAAATGTGTAGAAATTTTTTAAATCAAATTTTTTATAAAGTTAGTCATACAAGGAATTGACCATTTTAGTAATTTTGTTTTGGAGTCTAACTTAGATCAAACCATCACTCCTTAATTCCTTTTTTACAGACTTTTTGTAGGCTGAGGAGGGGTTTTCTCCTGCAAAGTGCTCATGTCTATAATTTCCTTTCCACACTGTTGAGGCAGAATGACTATTCTTATTAACTGTAAGCATCTGGAATCTATATCTTAGATGTTTAACACCATTCTTTCTGTTTGTTTCATTGGAGGGTGACATTGCAAGGGGGCTTCCTTCCTTCCTTCCTTTTTTTTTTTTTTTTTAAGACAGTCTTGCTCTGTCACCCTGGGTAGAATGCCATGTAGGCACAGCTCATAGAAATCTCAAACTCCTCAGCTCAAGCAATCTCTTACCTCAGCCTCTGGAGTAGCAAGGACTGCAGGAGTGTACCACAATGTCCAGGCTAATTTTTCCATTTTTAGTAGAGACAGTGTCTCGCTTTTGCTCAGGCTGATCTCAAACTCTTGAGCTCAAGCAGTCCACCCAATCCACCCAACTTTGCCTCCCAAAGTGCTAGGAATATGGGCATGAGCCACCAAGCCTAGCCAGAGGGGAGTTTTATTATTTTGCTTTTTTTCCCTTTATTTTATTTCACTTTTTTCTTTTGGGAGGAGGGGTCTTGTTTTTATTTTCCTTAGGTATACCATAACTATAATCTTAACGGTGAAGAAATCATAACTCCAACAGTATGGTACAATGAGAATTACATTCACAAATTTTCTTTAAGCTATTAACATATATATTTGCCTCATTTAAAGTAATGGCTTTTAGGGGTGGTTTAAGTGAAACTATTTTTTTTAATTACCATTTTATTTTTGGCATTTCTGTCAAATATTAAGGAAAGATAATTTTTGAATCATCTGAATAATTGAAAAATACTTATTTGTACTTTATAGGTAGATTAGATATTCAGAAAATTCAAAATTTTATTTTATTTATTTTTGGAGAGGGGACAGAGTTTCACTTGGTCACCTTCAGTAGAGTACTATGGAGTCATAGCTCACAGCAACCTTAAACTCATAGGCTTAAGTGACTGTCTTGCCTTAGCCTCCCTCCCGAGTAGTTGGGACTATAGGCACCCTCCACAAAACCCAGATGTTTTTAGAGACAAGGTGTTGCTCTTGTTCAGGCTGGTCTCAAACTCCTGAGCTCAAGCAATCCACCTGCCTTGGCCTCCCAGAGTGCCAACATTACAGATGTGAGCCACCTTGCCCGGCCTGAAAATCCAAAATTTTAATGACCATACCTGGCTATGTGGAAAATGTTCTAGATGATAGTTTGAGTGAGACCATAAGACAAATTAGGTAAGGAGAACTGGGGGAGTGGGTATCCTTTGAAAATGTCATATGAGAAGAAATGTGAAACTCTCTTTTCCATTTTACTCTACTTTTCTCCCAAACCAACATTTATTTTTAATGATTATGTTCTTGACACATTCACACTTAATATTTACAAGTACACAGTTCTGTTTATAATAATTTAATTATAGTAGGTTGCATTTGAAAAATAATTATTTTTTATTTAAAAAAATTTTTTTTAAAAGATATTACCTATATTCCAGTCTCCCTAAGAGAATGGAAGGGGAAAGAAAAAAAATAATCAGACATAAAAATGAGAGCAGAATTTTTTCCGTCCTCTTCTAGATTGATAATAAGGCAAGAGAAGCTTGTTAATTTTATTCTACCATGATAGAGCTTACTTTTTCTATGAGATTGCATATAGTCCTTTAAACTAATTAAATTATTTATTAATTTTAATTGACAAATAAAAATTGTATAGACTTACTGTGTATAGCATGTTGCTTTGAAATATGCATATGTTGTGGAATGCCTAAATTGAGTTGATGAACATGTGCACATCATTACATCACATACTCATTTTTTTTGTGATTTTAACTCTTAAAATCTACTCTATTAGCACTTTTCGAGAATATGGTTGATCCTTGAACACCATAGCTTTGAACTGCCTGGGTCCACATATACTCAGATTTTCTTCTACCTCTGCCAGCCCTGGTACAGAAAGACAAAATTTTCTCTTCCTCCTCCTCCTTAGCCTACTCCAGATGAAAACAATGAGGACCTTTATGATGGTCTATTTCCCCTTAGTGAGTAATAAATATATTTTCATTTGTTTATGATGTGAAAATTGTTTTATTTCAAAAAATTGAGGGGGTACAAATGTTCTTATTCCATGGATATCTTGTATAATGATTAAGTCATGACTTTGGTGTGCCCTTCACCAGAATAGTGTTCATTCTGCTCAGAATGAACTCACCCAGCAGGTAAGTTATTATCCCAGAACCACCCCCCTGTGCTCAACTCTTGCAGGCAGAATGGGGACCGAAGACCTCATTCTTGGCACAGGAAAACATCCCCAGGAAAGGGGAAAAATAAAAAGTAAACTGAATGAGTTGGAGCAGAGGAAAGTCAGCTAGTTTACCTTTAAACCAGCCATGGCTAAATTTCATATCTGAGTAAGTTTCCTGTTTTTCCAAGAGTTCTGGCCTTTTGGGGATACAGCTTACTAACATCCCAGTGGGGGCTGTAAACATTCTGAAGAATAATGACCACAGAAAATGCTATGGCAAGACCTGGAAAGATACATTAACTAGGTCGTTTCCTGTCCAGGAAATAGTCAAAGCAAATACCCATTGTGGAGATTTGTATTTGGCTGGGGCAGAGATCAAGGGAACAGCTTGAGCCCTGAAATATGGACAGGAGGGCTTATACCCTTTATCACAGAAGAAAATCCTCTTCTGTGACGAGGAAGAACGAGAGGAAAGTTCCTCTCTCCCACTAATTCTTCAGAGGAGATTGATGCCAGTGGCATTTTAGTCCACAGGGAATTGCTGGAGCTTAACCCCGCCCTAGGAATCTGTGTGTGTGTGACCTCAGACAGGAGGCTGCCCCCACATAAGACTCAGGTTCCAGATTTTTCAAGGCTGCTCAGACCCTTAAAGTTAATGATTATGGAAACAATAGGAGTTGATAAGCTCGTTCACAGAAACTCCTGGTGTCTTTGTTCCCTTTCTCAGCTTACCCTTTGGACTAATGAGCATATAGCCTTCAATAAAAGCTGAGTGGAACTGATACTTGGGGCTATCGTGGGAACCCCATAAGTAGACGTGGTCCCCTGAGTTCCCACCTTTGAAAATTCTGTGTGTCTTGTCTCTTTCTTTCTCGTCTTTTGTAACTTACATTTCTTTAGTCACGGGTCTTAACAGACCCTGCTCCCAGGGCAGGACCCCAGCAAACCCTCCTTGGTTTCTCCTGTCCTTTATATCACCTGTGCCTGTGTATGCCCATTAATTAGCCCCCCCCCCCACTTATTAATGAGAACATATGGTGTTTGGTTTTCCATTCCTGAGATACTTCACTTAAGATAATGTTCTCCACTTCACTCCATGTTGCTGCTAATGACATTATTTCATTCCTTTTTTTATTTCAAAATATTAAGGGGCTACAAATTAGTCTACATCTGTCACTTTTGTACTCCTTGAGTCCCAACTACAGGTGTGCCTACCACCCAAACAGTGTTCATTGTACCCACCCGTTAGTTAAGTTTTTGGCCCTACTCTTCCTCCTCACTCCCTGTTCCTCCCTGCTTAATTTCCACTGAGTTTTAATTCCATCCTTGCACATGAGTGCTGATCAGTTAGTTCCAAAATAATAGTGGGTACATGTGATAATTTGTTTCTCCATTCTTGAGATACTTCACTTAGGAGAATGGTCTCTAGTTCCATCCAGATTGTTGCAAAAGATGCTCATCTTTTTTATGACTGAGTGGGACTCCATAGTATGTATGTGTATGTCTGTCTGTATGTGTGTGTGTGTGTGTGTGTGTGTGTGTGTGTGTGTGTGTATGCCACATTTTCTTTATCCAGTGTGTGTATATCCCACATTTTTTTCATCCAGTCAGAAATTGAGAGGTACTTAGACTGATTCCACATCTTTGCAACTGTAAATTGTGCGAGATAAAAATTTGAGTGCACGGGTTTTAAATTTAAATGCATACAAGGGGAAACTCATAATATAAATGTGTTATTGGGGCCCAGATATAATAGGGAATGGGAAGGACTGTCCAATATAAATGCTCCACTTAACAGTATTCAAATTCAATTTCAAGCAGAAAAACTCACCCATATCTGTGTGCATGCGTGTATTAAATTTGAGCTCAGAGTTCCACCCTGTGATACTGTCTGAAGATATTGCATAAAGTTAGAATCCAAACACTCATCTGTTTGATCTACAGTGATCATCATGATCTTCAGGACTTAGCTGTGTCCACAATGCCCAGCCTATTTCCTTAAGTTCTTTTGTAAACCACAACCGTACTGTGGGAGTGCCAGTTGTGCTATTCTAAATACACAACCTAACTCATGCCTCCATGACTTTGCTTTTAAAATATTTTTGTCTTCCATGTTCTTTCCCACCTTATCTATTTTTCCTGCCTAGACAAACTATCGCTGCTGTTTTTAACTAGCAGAAGCTTCTATATGCAGTTTTCCCCAACTCTCCCACTCCAATCACCACAAATGTTAATTATTTCTTTCTTTTGGCAAGAAATTCCTTATTTGTATGTTGATTTTCTCACTTCATTCTAGTTTATTGTTTGTATTTGAATATTGGCTCCATTGAACTAGTTAGGTGCAAAGGAAAATACCAAATCTTCAAAACTGGGAACAATCAAAGCACTTATCACATAGTAGGTATTTAACAAATGTATCATGTAGAAAGAATAAGGGTAAAAAAGAAGAGAGGATGAGAGGGGTAGTTTAGGAGAGTATAACTGTGACTTTTGGCATTTATTACCTTAGATAAGTTATTACCTCTTTTCTTTTCAGTTTTCCAAAGGGAAAAATAATACTTATGCGGTATGTTTATCATAGAACTCAAAAAAAAAAACACCCTAGAAATGGCCAGATCCTTCCTTCACTAGATAAAACTTTATCTAACCTCCATTTACTATTCAATGTGTAAGCAAAAAAATAGAGTGCTTTGTGATGAGGCCAGTTAACATAATGGACCTAACTAGCGCCAGTAATGAGGTTTACACTCCCGCTGTGTTGACCAGCCTTCATGCATGAAAACCTTATGAGGCACAAGCACCTAATCTTTAAATGCATTTTACTGATGCCTTTAAGTAAGAAAAACGTAAGATTCCCACTAGTTAAAATACGTGTATATCAAGACAGGCTTGGTAATAACATTGAAATTCAATATAAAAACAGTCTTAACTTTGCCTTGAGTAAAGCTGAGTTTTTTGTTCAAAAATGAAAACAAATCAAAAACTAAGGTGTCTGTTGAAGTTGGAATTCAGCTATACTTAATTCCAGGTAAAATAAACACTCTCAGGGTTCATCATTGTTACGAATGTTTCATGGCTTAAAGAACAACTATTTTGTGAAAGAAAATAAATAAGAACATTGATCTCAACCTAGTACAGTTAATCCAGAGACTTGATCCATTGCTTTGGAACATTTTCACAAGATGGTAGCATGTCCCAGTTTGTTACATAATTCAAAATTTCCCCAGTAAAACTTAGATGCTATTCTATTAAGGTTTTCTAATTCCAGGTAGGAGGAGCAGCAAAGAAAGACATTTCAGTTATATTTAAAACTGTCTTGATGAGAGTTCTGAGGCGTATGTAGTGTAGTACTGAAATTATTCATTTTACTAAAGCAGCGAGCAGTTCTCAACTGTGGGTCGCGACCCCTTTGGGGGTTGAACGACCCTTTCACCAGGGTCGCCTAAAAACATCCCACATATCAGATACTTACATTACGATTCATAACAGTAGCAAAATTACAGTTATAAATAGCAATGAAAATAATTTTATAGTTGGGGGTCACCACAACATGAGGAACTGTATTAAAGGGTTGTGGCTTTTGGAAGGTTGAGAACCACTGTACTAAAGAGAAGTATGACACTGAGACAGCTTACGTGCATTTTACTTTCACGGGTCAGGTCTAAAAATAGCATTCAGAATTTCTGAAGGAAAAACCTAAAATTAACATCAATATACTTTTGCTTAATCTCAGTAGATTTCTCTGTTCTGACAGATCATCTGCAACAGTTTGTATGGGGTACATTATAATGAGGGGAGCTTCCATGGCAGACATCTAAGAGGTATCTGAAAATCTAAAATAATGTTATCACCATGGCAAAACCCAGTTTTGCTTCTGAAGAAAGAACTATGCTGTGCCACACAGGGTTAAATTCTTATAAACTGGGTATATTTAAAATATAGTTGTACCCAAAGAATGGCAAGTAACTAATGTAATTGTTTGTTGCTGACTTATCTCAGTAAATTGTACAGGGAGACAGAGGACTTCCCTTCCCGTGCTCCATGGATACAGGCTGTAATTCCACGACTTCATCACTGTTTGTGCCAAGTTCCTTTTCTCCTCACTCTCTTCTTTGTCTGGAAATGAGCGCTGAGATTGGAGTCTACAACCAACATCCTGACCACCAGCATCTCAGAAAATAGGTGCTCAAGACCAAAAGATATTCCACATTTAAACTCCAGTAAAGTAGTTCATTCAAAATATTTTCATTACCAACAATCTACCTTTAAAAATCTAGAGTTTCAATCTCCAATATCTATACAATGGAATGTGCAAGTCATCCTCGAGATGTTCATAGTCCTGTGCATCAGACCAATCTCCTCTTTGCAAATGACTTTTTAATACCCAGGACTATAGTCTAGTTAAAGAATTTATTCCCAACACTTCTCGAATATATTTTGAAGTAAATATTCAGATTTTTATTAAAATACAAAAGACACTCTTTGTTCTCCTTTAAAAATATTTATCTTTCACTCTGGCAATAAAACTAAGCAAGTATTTCCAGAGACAGAAACTCGTGTTTTTTGGTGAATATTTTATGCCGGTATATATAACAGAATGTTCCTACTATTTTTACTGCTATAAGATCCCAAATATTTTAGAGCTCCAGGTTTACAAAAGTTTCAAAAAAAAAAAAAAAAAAAAAAATCAGCCATGAAAATTGTATGGTAGGTTTATTTGCATTGGGTACCAGGGAGGATATTTTTAGCTAAGAGCTATTTTAGACATGACTGGGTAAGAATGAACTCGCTTACTACCCCAAGAGTATGCATACCTATCTACAATAAATAATGAAGAATGAAAACGGTATGAAAAATAATATTGCATTTGGAATTAGGTCTTTTCTCTAAGCTCTTTGAAGGGAGGTTAATGTGTAAAAGGGCATCCTTATTCATGGAATCTGCATGGTGATAAATAATACATAATGCTAGAGATTATCAACTAATTTCAATATTTATTGAAAACTGCCATTTCAGAGCAATCAAAGCACATCAAGAATTGTGCTGTTATCTACATTTGTGTAAACTTTCCATAAATATTGAGTTTCAGTCATTATCATTAGTATAATTTATTATTAACTTCTTGGATACTTGAATACATATGGAAATGATTCTGATCTTACACCACCTGCTTTTTCTACCTATTATATTCTTTTTAAGTTTGATACCAATAAAAGAATACATTATTCAGTGAGGCCAGCAGAACATTTTACAGAGAGGACTGTTGCTGAGAAAAATCATAAAGCTGGGAAACTTATCTCTGTAGCATCACATTTTCACATTTAGTATTAGTCTGTGGCAACTTTCGCATTAAAGGCAAACACCACCAACTCACATCCGCCCTGATTGCACTGTAGAGACTCTCATAGACAAAAAGTGCACTCATTCTCTCAATGGAATTCACCTTTCCAATGAGTGAAAGAACATTATTATTCCCTGTTCTACCCCAGACATTCTGATAGGCACCAGGGTGTATTTTAAAAAATAATAATCACTGAGACACAATGTTTCTAACATCTTTTACCCTAAAGTACTTCATAATCTAGTGGAAAAGATAGATATGTCATTAATGTGTTCTATAAGAAAAATAATAAATAATGTCTATTTGCCAGGAACCCTTCTAAACACTTTGCATACATGTATTAATTCTGAAAACACTCCTAGTAGGGTCTATAAATATTCCCATTTTACAGACGAAGAAACCAAGAGGAAAAACATTTTAGTGGGGGTTATTGCCAAGGAAGAAGATATATAACTTTAGCTAAAGGGGTCAGATATTGATTAATAAAGACTTTATAGAGGCAATGAGCCTCAATTAGACTTCCAAATGACATGATTAGTGTAATAAGGAAAAATAATTAAACAGAATCTGTATTCACAGGAAGTGAAAAAGTCACGTAGATGTGAGAAGATATATCACGTTTGGGAACTACTGAATGAGTGTTGAGTATAGCTAGAATTTAAGAGTAAACAGAAACATGGGAAGAATAATGGCAGAGAATTATTAGCTTGCAAAAGGTTCTGTGTGCTCCAGAAAGGTGTTTGATTTTATCCAGGAATTTCCAGAATTTTTAGCAAGCAAATGAATTTTAATGCCAACAACTTTCACTTAACAAATATAATGATTGGTCTCATTTTCTTATTCTCTAGCTTTTCTTAGCTAACTAATACCATTAGAAAACAACTTGATCTAAAAGAAAGTCACTATAGTATTATTCTCCAAAGATATTTAAATTTTATTAAGGAATATTTGAAGACTGCAAAACTTCTGCATTTTCTAATACAGACGCTCCTTAATTTAGGGAGGGTCAGATTCCATTAAACACATCTCAAGTCAAAAATCTCATTTAAGTCAAAAATGTCTTTACTAACCCAATAAACCCACTGCAAAATTGAAAAATTGTAAATCAACCCTTTTTATGTCCAGATGATCTTCAATTTAGGATGATGAGTTTATGTCCCAATAATCCCATGGTAAAGTCAGAAGATCCTAAATCAAACCATCATAAATTGGAATCATCTGTGTTGAATTTCAGGCCACTTAGAAAATGATAAGCTATTTTTGGGCAAAGAAGCTATCTTCCTACTTCTGTGAATAATTAAGATGGTTGGTTACAAGGCAGTGTGGTGGAGTGGAAAATTAGGGGCGTCTGGAGTGAAGGCCCAGCTCTGTCCCTCACTCGGCAAGTCATCCAACTTCTCTAACAGTAATAGGGGTGCAAGAGGGACACTGGGAAGCAAGATTATATCAAACACCTTGTCAAATCCTTACATTTTCGTTCTGTGAACCTACTCAAAAAGCAAGTTCTAATTGCAGAGTTAGATTTCTTTAGAAATAAATTTTGCAAAACAGATTTAACTCTACAGAAGAGCAAACTGTTAATACCAGCTACTAAAACTTTTTGTAACCTCCGCACATTTAACATTAACTACAGAAAACATTAACTACAGATTTCATTAACTACAGAAAACAAAATAACATAAAAACAGTAATACTTTCTTCCCTAAAAGGGCTATATGGTTAAATCTGTTTTAAAAAAAAAAAAAAAAAAAATGGGCTTATGCATATGATTGCCTCCATTTCACATGTAGGACAGCAGAGTCAGGTAATTGATTTTCCAAACATCACGTATTTCAGCAGGGCTGGAGCAGGAGGCTACATCTCTTATTTTCTAATTCCAGGCCCACTGCTCACTTTACCACAACAGTTGTTTTTATGTTGACAATTAAGGCTTAGTGGTATAGACAATTTCATAAATGATAGGAATACTTATCTCAAATAGTGCTAGAAAAATAAGGGACATAAAATCAAATGTATTGATCACTTGAACCACAAAAAGAGGAGCTTGTATTTCCAGCTGTGCATGAAGCATAAGTGAAAAATGCAAAAATACCAATGTGCCCACGTTTCAGTACAATGTAGGGTTTAGCAGGAGCACTGGGGAGGGACACAGCAGTGACCACAGAAGGCCCTTGGGACACTTCTATTTGAGTTTTTGATCAAGATTCATCTTTTATTGGCTTCAAGAAGCAACATGTCCTTCCTGAACCGACTTTGAAAAAAATGTAGCATTATCAGTGTATTCCTTGGTTATCAAAAAATTTTAAAAATGATTTGTCAAATGTTATCCTATAGACTTCTTATAGTCTTAAATATGCTAATTAATTTTCACTTTAAGATTTCAGGAACAGTCATGAAGCCTATGAAAAATTTAACATTTTCTTAACTGCTTTGACCAATAAAACTTTCCCCACTAACAACCACATACACCCAAAAAGCTTCTAAAGCAAGTGAAAAAGCTGATATAAATAAGGATTTACTTATTTTCACAGTAAAATAGAATAATATAGAAAAGTCAGGGGAGAATATTAAGTTTTCTAAAGAAAAACATATTGATATCTATGGGATATTTTAATATAAAAATCTATGCTTCTTTAGTAAACTTCTACTGTAGAAATACAGAGACGATGAGTTTTTAGTATCTTTTTACCAGTGTATGGTAACCAGAAGTGACATCTTGAAATCAGATATGCTTATTGAATAAGACTATAGAATATCTTGGAGGTATCTAATGAAGTGTAGAAAAGCTTTCATACACAGAGAAGTTGTGTGGGACCTAATTGGTGAATGAAAAACAGACCATACAATGATTTGTCAATACTCTAATATACTTTTAGTATTCAAATATTGAGGAAAATGAGCAAGGAAGGTCTTCTATAACATTTTAAACCCTGTTTTACTATGTTTTAGGAACTGTATTTTTAATTTAACACAATCTATCTAGATGTATGTACATCAAATTCTTGATAATATATTTATACAAAAGTCCATAATATTTTATTACCCCAATTTTCAATTTGAAAGATAGGCATTTTATGAGAAACTGATATAAAAGGAAAAAGCTCTAACAAGGAACTATGTCTCATGAAACTTTATGTATGAAATAGCATAACTTCAAAATGCATAAAACAACAACTGCATTAGTTATAGAAACTACAAAGAGGAAAAATAGACCCAAATTACTAAGAGACTTTAACTTTTCCCTTTAAGACCATGAAAAATAAGCTATGTAAACTAATAGTAAAAATAAGGAAAAATCCATAAAAGAATGAATACACTGTGTACACATAACACAGACACTTATGGTATTTCATTATATAAAAGGGATACGCTCGTTTCAGATGTTATGGAATATTTAAATAATAATAAATAAATTCAAAAATGTGAAAAGTACACACATGATGCTGTTGGGCCTAGTGAAATGGTCCCCCGTGTGTGGTGGTCTGGCTTGCTGAGGAGTTTGAGCTGAAGCGCATTGGAGCATCTCCGGAGAAGTCTCAGAACTTGCTCTCCCATCCTCTTCCCCAACGTGTGTCATAGAAACATTTCCCAAAGCCAGCTGTAAAAGGCTAGAATTCCTACTACAATGGTCTTCTGCCTTTCAGTTGGAGCTGACCATAAAAAAACAAATTCTCTGATTTCCCTTGTCCAATAGTAGTTCTTGAGACCCTCATTCCAGATCTTCGTGCCCCACACCAGCAGAAAGGAAGGTCACACAGAGCAGCTAAAAAAAATGCCAGCAGGTCTAACTGGGTTTCTCCCCCTCTGCTGACTGGCATTATATCACCTTCATTGTTAATTCATAGTTCTATATGGCTGTCCATTCTTCATCAAAGCTAAGCATGAACACAGATTATATTCCTTGTACTATCTCTGACTCCTTATTGTGAAGGTTCCTGTGTTACAGCATATGTAAAAATTTGATAAGTGAATCTGTTGTTATACTTTTCTCTTGTTAACCTGTCTTTATAGAAATGTCAGCCATGACCTGTGTAATTAGAAGGAAAGAAATTATACCTTCCCGTTCCTACAACACTGTAAAACTTAAAGACATTAGAAAGTACTCTTAAAACTCTTACAATTGGTTAACTTTAGTATCCTCTATTAAACACCTGTGAGCCATGTAAAAATAAAAACTGAATTTTCAGAAAATCATTACAATTGCAGTAGTGAAAATGTTTCACATCAAGATTTAGAGATTCCAGAAAAACTATGCTCTGAAAACAATACAAAATATCTTTAAATATACATGTTGCTTAAAAAGGCAAGTACAATGCCAAATGAATTAAATATTTAATTCAAAAAGTGTTAAGAAGGCAAAATCAACTTAAAGAGAAAAAAAAGACAGGTAAATAAATTAGAAAAAAGCAGGAAAATGCCTAAAAGTAAATTCAGAAGCCAACTTTTAAAATCAATGCTAGGTTTACAATATTTCCCTATACTTGGCTACAGGGTAATCTAGTTGTTCAGAAGGGATCCAAGGGTGTGAAGAAAGCACATAGTAGCTCAAGAAAAAAACATGGAGAAATTAGATTATGAATTGAAATAAAGGCCTGACTTCTTCCCAAAGCCACTTTTAGATTATCATACCTTACTATTTCATTCCACTGTCACCAAAATTTATTTTAGGTTAAAAAGAGATCATTTTAGTTCTTCCATATACTTATTTTTCCTAAATATTTTCATAAGCCGTGTTTACTGGTTTCAATTTGTGTGTTATTAGAAGTGTTTTTAAGAAACTGAATAGCACTGAACTGGGTCATCAGAAGTTGAAAAACGTATATGTCAAGGCCAAGTACTGGGACTCCATGGAGGTTCATATTCAAGCCCTCAGTGATGAGATTGACTGTTTGTATGACTTAACTGGAGAGAAACAGGTGAGAGAAGGCTGGTTATTGGGCAACGGGATGTTACTATACAAATATTAACCACCTTTTATCACCACGACATGAGTCACACCATCCATTAATGGTATTAAGATGTTAAACTAAAGCAGGTTAAGTATTCATTAAATTTAACTTTTCGTCAATGTGGGCTCACAGAGTAACCAAAATAAATTCAGTCACATCTATATTAAAAAAAGTTTGTTAAATCACAGCTGTCAGTTCATAATAGGGAATGTAAATATAATTGCAGAATAATGATCATTAATTTCCACAGATGTAATTCCAAAATTTAACCAAATGTTAACACATTAAAACAGTAAAATCAAAATAATTTTAAAATTTAAAATCAGGAATACTACCATAAGCTACTATTTCAAATATTTAACAAAGAAAGGACGGCGCTGAAACAGATGGCTGGATGACTTGCCAGTGTCAAAAGTTGGGAAGATTTTTAGAATGTGGAAGACTTGAGCAAGTTTGTGGGCAGGATGTGGGAAGTCAGGGAAGGAAAGATACAAATTTACACTAAATTGCTGTAAATGTTATACTTTCTGGAAGAAGTGGACTTTCTATATGTGAAGTGATGAGGTGGTTTTCTTTTCCCATACCACTATCTTTAAAACAGCTTTATGGATTTATTCCGCACCAACCCTCACTGGAGTCTGTGGAATCTTCAGTGTGACACTGAGGCGGGGTCGACTTCTCTTTCTCTTACAACTTCTTTTGCCCCACTTGCTAGTCATTGTTGAGTCAGGGAGTGGGAGGTGTCAGAATGGGAAAAGATGTTTTCCAATCATACTCTCTGGCTGAGGCAAAACTCCAAAGCTGACTCTACCACAGGCCACTTGGGTTCCGTGGAAACTCACTGCTGATTACGCCCCTGCTCAGCTTCTACTCAAGCCTCTGCTCCCAGATTTGGCGGGATGCTCACGACTTTTGCCTCCAGCCTTAGCGGCCAGAGGTCCACCCCTCTGTCACAGTTATCTCCAATAATCTTTCTGAGTACAGGTAAATGCAACTAGGTTTCTTCTGTGAGGTCCATGTCTAGTCCACAAGAAACATGAGTAAACTTTGGCCCAAATCTTTGGCCCAAATATTTCCTCCCTCTCCAACTCAAGCCAATCTCTGGTTTTTATACTTTTCAAGCATGAGTCAGATCAGGTCCACCTTCCCACACTTCACCCACCAGTAAGAATGTATCAGACACTCTGGGTATTTGTCTGAAAGCTCTCCTCAGAGGATGCTTCCTGTAGGTTTTTCATGGCCTGTCATGTCCGTCTTCCCCTTGTTCTGTTTAGCTCTGGGAAGGTTGACCCCGGCTTCCAGTCCTCAAGCTTCTGGTTAGGTTTAGCACCATACGGAGGAGAAAACGTGGGGAAAATGGAAGCTGTGAATGAATTGTCCAGGCCCCGCCCTTCCCAGGCTGCAGGATGGTAGTGGCTTTGTCCCTGCCTTGAAGGCACAGCTCCTCCTGGAAGCCTCTCCTGCTGCCATTAGTTCTTCTGGTGCTGAAAAGCACTGTTCCTGATTCCCTCTCCAGGCTTAGCTAGAGATGCTCATGGTTCCCTCTTATTGCTCAGCCAGAGATGCTTCCTGTTTCATGTTTAGTTTCCCTCAACCATTTTCACAATCCATTTTGTAGATTGTTCTTCTATTAGAATGTTCTTAATGAACATTTTGGGTATGTTGTCTGTTCCTTATTGGAACCTTGAAAGTTTCCTGTGTATTAAAGTGGGGGAGGCATCCTTCCTCTGTGGTATTCTCTAACATTATATACTATTCCATGTTAACATTCTCTTACTCATCACAGTCTTTTCAAACTGAATAATAAATCCTATTCTTTAGACCTGGAGGTAGGTGATGGACTAATGCTGCAAGAACCAATTATAAAACAAGAAAAAATACTTGGAGTGATTTATCACCTCAACGAGAAGGTGGCAAAAGAGAAAATAAAGAGTGACTTTTCAGTATCCTGCAGGGCTACTTATTGATTGAGGTCTGAGGGAAGCAGGAAGAAATGAAGGGTTGAAGCATGAAAATCAGGAAGGGCTTGGTGCCCATAGCTCAGTGAGTAGGGTGCTGGCCACATACTCTGAAACGGGTGGGTTTGAGCCCGGCCCAGGCCTGCTAAACAACAATGACAACTGCAACCAAAAAATAGCCAACGCATTGCGGCAGGCGCCTATAGTCCCAGCTACTCAGGAGGTTGAGACAAGAGAATTGCTTAAGCCCAAGAGTTTGAGGTTGTTGTGAGTTGTGATGCCATGGAACTCTACCCAGGGTGACAGAGTAAGACTCTGTCTCAAAAAAAGAAAGAAAGAAAGAAAAGAAAAGAAAAGAAAAGAAAAGAAAAGAAAAGAAAAGAAAAGAAAAGAAAAGAAAAGAAAAGAAAAGGGAAAAAAGAAAAAAGAAACAAGAAAAGAAAAGATCAGGAGGGACACGTCTCCTGGGATAAGAGCAAACAAAGATGTTATATGAGAGGACACAGGGAAAAAAAGCTTTAAGGAAAGGGCACAATTACAGAAAGATTCAATGCTGTAAATTAAAGAGTAATAGAGTTGAAGGACTCATCTGCTCAGAGAA
>CAUYPK010123180.1:0-25940 GCA_963574355.1 Loris lydekkerianus | reverse complement strand
TTTTTTTTTTTATTTTTTTTTTTTTCCCTTTTTTCCTTTAGCGTTTGTCTTGCCCTTTGCCTCCCCTTTTGGGGGGTTTAACGGGGCCCCCCCCACTTCCTGGGTTTTTTTTTTTTTTTTTTTTTTTTTTTTTTTTTTTTTTTTTTGGTAGAGATGGGGTTTCACTCTGGTTCACTCTGGCTCATGCTGGTCTCAAACCTCTGAACTCAGGAAATCCACCTGCCTTGGCCTCCCACAGTGCTGGGACTATAGGCATGAGCTACCACACCCAGCCAGAACTCTCCTCTTCCTCCCACTGTCCTTTCCTATCTGCTCTGTGGGCTCATTCTTCTCTGACTTGGGCATGAAGGCCAGGGCCAGTCCCAGGATTCTTCTGAAGGCTTCTAATAGTTACTAGTCTCCTCACCACTATTTAGTAATAAAAATCTTATTGGAGTATTTGACATGGCCAATGGTAGTAATCAGTACTCCATAGATCATTTGATGTTAAAACTTCTCCCTTCCTATTGACATGATCCTCCTTCATGGTGGAAGTCTACTTGGGAAAGAGTTACCATCTTCCCTCCTTTACCACTGGCACTTCTCTCTCAACACCTTACTCCAAGATTTGTGATCAAGCTTTTCACTCTTTTTCCTCTGTCTTTCTCTTTCCTCTGCATAGCAGAAGGAAAAAAGATCAATGAAATAGAGAAAGATCTTACCTGTATTTTACTGATGCACAGCTTGGCATTAGCATTCTCTAGATATGATTTATGTTCAATGTTGATTTTCTCATGAGGTATGTCCATGGTTCCTAGAAGCTTCCCTCACTGGGACTATGCAACAGTGCTTCCTGCAGCTTGGTAGTGATCTCTGGCTGGCCACTCACCATTTTTCCCTGAGCTGTTCTGCTGGCCCTTTTCTCTTTTTGATGTCACATCACCCCTCTGGGTGGTCTTTTTAGAAAGGATCTTGGTAGGGTATGATGTCTCTTTCCCCCAAAGAGAGAATCTTTGCTCTTATTCTTGGTGGAAGTATAGCTAACATCCTGTACATCTTAATCTCTCTCGGTCCTAATGCATCAGGCTGATTGCATAGACTCTGACCTTAAAATTCCTGAGGTCTGTGTCTTGGTGCCCTCTAAACTCTAAAGGGTACCTATTAAACTCTTGAGTGGTTTATTTAAAGTTTCTTTTAATTCTGGACTGGAGGGGGGGTGGTGTAGACTTCCCCCCCCAAAAAAAAAAAAAAAAACTACAATAACTTTCTCCTAAGGAAATTCTCTCTCTGAGAGTTTTCAACCTCAATTCTCTTATACCTAAAAAGGGATATTAGATTTGGTTTTGAAAACAATCTTTTGGAAATTGCTTTTCAATTCCTGCCTAGGTGACCTTTCACCTTGCTTTGGGATATGAAGATGAATAATTGGCACCTTTTGTTGTGGGTCACAGTTGAAATAAGACAGAATGAATCTTGTAAAATCCTAACATACTCTTCCCCCATAAATTCATCCACTCCAATTGTCTAGTGTCATGAATACCCTGAAAAATACAAAGTCAGCCCTTTCTTTTCAAGGGGCAAGTTAACCCTGCTTACAGAATATCAGGGATCTTGGGTAACAGTAGCTCCCTGGAAGGAAGCAGTTGTTCCCTCTGCTGCCTTGAGCTAACCTGGTCAAGTTAATGGCAGGGCACAGAACTCACTCGTATGCTGAATCCCCTGCCTGTGTCCTTTGCTTGCATTCCTGGTTTGTCAGGGCATGGAAAGAAGCTGTTTTGCAGACCAATCAAATCATGTATAATAGCAAAGTTCTGCCTCTGTGGATTGGCAATGTAAGGACAAGATAAATAAGCACTAGAATAAAGATTTACCCTAATTTTGTTTTAATTGCTATCTTCAGTTGTATATGATATTTTCTTCCTATTATACCCATTATTAGCCTAATCAATAAAAAAGCTAATTGTACCTCTACTTTATGAGCCCTAGACCCAGGAATCTTACTGCCTAATAAATTTGACATGAATAAAATGGAAATTATGACTTCCCTCTTCTCCAAAATATACATATTTTTTAATTTTTGACACATCTTATTTTGTTCAGATAACAGTCTGATCACACATGGTCCACTCAAGTAATAAGTGAAATTTAATCATATGTTAAAGCTTGGTCTTCAAACGTTATAACCAATGATGCCATGCTTGCCTGTGATCTCAGTGATAGAAAACCACATCCATACCTCAGTGGCCACCAAACCATTCAGCACAGGTTCCTTAATCATAAGCTGTTTGAAGCTACCAGATTGAGCACTGTTAACTGTTTTGTTCTGGCTCTAAATAGCTCTAGGGATCTCAGCAGGGGTTGTAGAAACCAGCTAAATCTTGGTGTAGTACTAAAATGTGGCCAGTCGAGGCTTTGAATAAGTCACAGCAGAGTTTGCCAGCACCAGAGCCTTCTGTGCAAGGTTACAGACAAATTGAGTCACAGTGTTAGGATGGGAGGTTCATCGCCCCAACAGCAGACTGAATGTCACACCCTAAATGACCCACAGCAGGACCCCTAGCCTATCATTTAATAGTCTCGCTAACCATCTCATTCCCTACAGCAAAATTCTGAAACTCAACTTTAATATGTTTAATTAATGTTTTCCCTGTCTTTCCTACAACTAATTTGCTGTCCAACTCTGATCAATCCAGCCTTCAGATATGTTGAGCACCTGTCTCCTTTTTTTCTTTCTAACAACACTTCATTTCCTATTATCATTTCCTTTGGAAAATTGCATCAGCATCTTTCTTAACTGACTTCACTTCATTTATCCTCAGCTACCCATAGCTCATTTTTCACAGAGCCAACATTTTAATCATTTTGAATTATGCCTCCTACTTAAACTTTTCACCATTATATATGGTGATGATCTTAGAGTCACAGAGCGGCATCTCATGTATATAAAAGATAATTCTTTGGGGTATGGAAAGAAAGCTTTGGAAATTTGGTTTCTATTTTGTTTTTATTTTTTATACATAAAGATTGCATATTGGTTATTCTATAGCTTGTCTCTGGGGGCATGGGGTCCTCACCTAGAAAGCAGGTTAATCTCTATGTCAGGGAAGAAAACAGTGGGAATTTCACCCCATGGCGGTAGGAACAGTGGTGACCTTCTCATTCCCTGGTTTTCCGCATACTGTAGCATATTGTAATTTATGTGATATGTAGTTTATATCATCTTGTGAAAAAAATTTATAGACTTTTATGAATGATCTTAAATAGATTTTATAAAGAGAGGTAAGCATTACTTTTTTAGCACAAGATATTTATAGGTTTTCTCATAGGAAAGAATTGAAAAATATTGCCAAATGTAAAGATAGGTTACACCCACGTTGTATTAGCTTGTTAGGGCTACCATAACAAAACTACTCAGACTGAGAGGCTTAAACAATAGAAATTTATTTTCTCAGTGTTCTGATGGCTGAAAGTCCCAGATCAAAGTGTTGGAAAGTTTGGTTCCTCTTGAAGCCTCTTCTCTTGGCTCCCAGATGGCCACCTCACACTATGTCCTTATACAGCCTTTCTCAATGTGCATGCTCATCCCTACAGCTCTTCATCTTCCTATGAGGATGCTAATAACATTGAACTAGGGCCCCACTCTAACAGCCTCACCTTGACTTAGTCACCTCTTTAAAGATCTTATCTCCAAGTAAGATTACAAACTGAGGTACTGAGGGTTAGGACTCCAACATATGAATTTTGGGAGAAAATAAATCAGCCCATAATACACATTTTTCTTCTTGAAAAATTGCTAACACACATTTTCCTTCTTACAAAATTGCTATTTTTTTTTTTTTTTTTTTTTTTTTTTTGTGATGTAATGTGGTGGTCAAAATTGTGCTATCTAGCATACATTTTGAAAAAAATTAATAAATACTTTATTCTATCTCTCTCTTCAAAGCAAAAAATGATGGTTTAAGAATGAGCAATAAGTGTTTTTTAAGATAAAATTTGTGCCATGAAAAGAGCATTTAAACGTGAATTTCTAAAATTATTTTCAGCATTCCATGATTTTGTTTTACAAAGAGAGAGGACTATCCTAACTCTTACATCTGCATTTATAAAAGTGGGAAACAATTTTAAAATCATTTAAAAATATTTCCAAGAAAAATATTTCAGTGGAATATAAGTGCATTTGATTATACACACACACATTTTAAAAAAAAAAAACATTCTTATCAGTTCACAATAATAACTGATTAACATCAAAGAAGATAGTCCTTTAACCAAAGATGTGTAAACATAATTAGTGGTGGGAGTGAAAAATAACCATTAGGATTTTATATTTGCACCAATTCATATCTATAAAGTGTATTTTTGCATCTATAGCATTCATTAAAGTCAAACCTAAAAGTTAACTGAACTTAGAATCAGACATGTAAATTGCTATAACACAAAAGATTAAACCAAGATTATTAAAAAGACACATATTCGTTTTCTTCTGTTAATGGATAATTTCAAAAATATAAAATCATGATTTTTATATATATAATAAATATTTGTCATTAAATTTAATTAATTAATAAGAAAACTGTAAAATGATTAATCCCGGTCAAAGTAAAATCTAAAGAGTAGACATATTTACAGGCAATCAGGAATGCTAAAATGAATTTGCTAGTAGCTGCAAAACTGGTTGATATCCTGTAGGGCCACAAACTGTATCTTTCTACAGGGCAGAAATCAATTGTATCTCTACTGGAGAAAATTCATCTGCATTTCTATGGGCAAAAATAATTTGCATTATCTTCAGTTTCTTACAATTTATGGAGTTCTAAAATAGCCTAGTCAAAGATAACCAAAGGCATGAAGCCCTCTAGGATCAAATAACCCTGAAGGGTTTGTTAGACAATACTCGGTAGCCCCTGAAAGGGTGCCTAAAAATCTGCATAATTCAAAGTCTTTTATAATTATGATGCTGACTCTCACCAAAATATTAGTACACTATTTTTAGTGACATACACCAAAGATTCTGGTGGTACTGATTAGTAAATTTAAACTTATTATAAAGCAGTTTTCATTTCTATTTCAAATTTATACATTTATATTTCTGCCTATGCTTTTAATATACATAAACAGTAGAACTTGCAAATACTTTATGCAAAAAGCATACATGTGAACATATATATATATACATATATATATATTTTTTTTAGACACTTATAATTTTAAAATCATTTACCAGAGAATATATACTGTCATAACATTTGGACATTACTGCTTCAGAGAATGAAGATCAAAGATCTACAGAGACTCAGTCTTTTGGCAGGAGCCCTCAGTCTCTGTCCTTGTCAACTACTAAGGCTGTATCCTATCTACCAGCTGGGCTGTTACTCTAAAATTGTTAGTGTGTACAAAAAAATAAAAAAATAAAAAATAAATTTAGATGCAGGCTTAAATCTTCACAGAAATTAACACAGACTGGGTCACAGACCTAAATATAAAATATAAAACCATGAAACTCCTAGAAGGTAGCATAAGAGAATGTCTAGGTGATCCCGGGTTGCCTGATATATGGTGCCCCATGATTGCATTAATGTACACAGCTATGATTTAATAATAAATAATAAAAAAAGGTATTCTACTCTGCAAAAGGCACTATTGAGAGAATAAAATTGAAAGTTACAGACTGAGAGAAAATATTTATGAAAGATATATCTGATGAAGGATCATTATTCAAAATATACAAAGAAGTCTTAAAAACAGTAAAAAAAAAAAAAAAAAAAAATCAAACAGTGTAATTGAAAATAGGACAAAGACCTAAACAGACACCTCACCAAAGAAGATATACAGCTAGCAAATAAATACATAAGAAGATGCTCCGCATTATACGTCATCAGGAAAATGCAAATAAAAGCGATAATAAGGAACCTCTACGCAACTCGGATGGTCAAAATCCAGAACACTAACACTGCCAAATGCCGGGAAGGATGTGGATCAACAGGAACTCTCATTTGCTGCTGGTGAGAATAAAAAAATAAAAGGTGCAGCCACTTCAGAAGACAGTTTGACAGGACGGTGCCTGTGGCTCAATGAGTAGTGCACCCGCCCCATATGCTGAGGGTGGTGGGGTTCAACCCAGCCCTGGCCAAATTGCAACAAAAAAATAGCCAAGTGTTGTGGGGGCACCTATAGTCCCAGCTACTTGGAAGGCTGAGGCAAGAGAATAGCCTAAGCCCAGGAGCTGTGACACCAAGGCTCTCTATTGAGGGCAAAAGAGTGAGACTCTGTCTCTAAACAAACAAACAAACAAACAAACAAACAAAAAATCCCAAAAAACAGTTTGCCAGTTTCTTAGAAAACAAAATATACTATTACCATATGATCCAGCAATCACACTTCTTGGCATTCACCCAAAACTGTTGAAAATTTATATTTATGCAAAAACCTGCACACAGATTATTCAAAATTATCAAAACTTGAAAGCAGCTAAGATGACCTTCAGTAGGTGAATGGATAAACTGTGGTACATCCAGAAATATTATTTAGCACTAAAAAGAAATGAGTTATCAAGCCATGAAAAGACATAACAAAAACTTAAATGCATGTTACTAAGTCGAAGAAGCCAATCTGAAAAGGTTGCAGACTGCATATATGATTCTACAACATGACGTTCTAGAAAAGCTGAAAATATGCAGATAGCAAAACATCAGCGATTTCTAGGGGTTGGCAGGGATGGAAGGATGAATAGGTAGTGAAAATGGTGTATATGATACCATAATTGTGTATGCAGATACATTTGGCCAAACCCATAGAATGTACAAAATTGTGAGTGGATCCTAATGTATATTTCGGGCCTTGGATGTTCACGGATGGTAACAAATGTTCGTGCTGGTGGGGGATATTGATACTGGGAGAAGCTGTGCAAGTGCAGGGCAGGGACATGGGAAATAGCTGTACCTTTCCCTTAATCTTCCTTTAGTTCAGATTTGGACCTAATTATGGTCTTAAAAAATAAAATCTTTAGAAAAAATAAAAAAATCAATTTCATCTATTTTTAATTAAAGAATGTTGATTAAAATGGAATGTTTTATATTCTGAAAGAAAAAATAATGGTTCATGTGCCCAAGAACCACACCACAGTCACTAGTACTGAAAGCTGGTTCCCCCACAGCACTGTGTGTGGTAAGGGTCACTGCCTCAACAGAGGTGTAGTAGATTTATTGGCAGGGAGAAGGCAAAGGAAGGATTTTAATGAGGATTCTGGGTTCTGGTTAAATGCACGTTGTTTGATGCTAGGGCTTTATTGATTCGGTCATGTAGGTGACACAATAGTTCAGGGTTGGTGAACTATGCAAGGTAGAGGTTTCAGAGTAAATCTTGAAAAGATGTCAATACTCAATGTTATAGCACCAAGCAGGGGTCATTAATAAGGACAGTGAGTATGCTAGTGTCATAATAATGGGTTTCTGAGTTTGCTGTAGCAAACTGCCATAAACTGGGTAGCTTATGTGAACAGATATGTATTTTTTCACAATTCTGGAGACCAGAAGTGTGAATTCTAAGGGCTGGCAAGGGATGTAAGGGAGAATCTGCTCCGTGCCTCGTCTAGCTTCTGGTGGCCTTGCTTGCATGTTTCTCTGCTCCATCATCATATCGCTTCTGTTTTGTGTATGTGTCTCCTCCAAATCCTCCCTCTCTCTCCTTTATAAGTGTACTCTTGATTGGAATTAAAACAGGTAATCCAGGATAAACAGCGCCTCTCAAAATCTTTAATTTAATCATCTCATCTGCCTTATAATGTATTATCCACTCTTTTGCCATGTAAGGTAATACTTACAAGGTCCAGAGATTAGATGTGCGTATCTTTTGGTGATGCATTGGATTGAATATTATATTCCTAAAATTCATGTCTTCTTTGGAAATAGGGTTTTTCCAGGTGGAATTAGTTAAGATGAGGTCCAATGATTAGTGTCCTTAAGAGAAAACAGAGACACAGAATCATGAAGGTGAAACATGATGTCATGGTGAAGGCAGAGATTGGAGTGATGTGTCTACAAGCCAAGGTGTGCCAAGGACGGTTGGCAACCTTCAGAAGCCAGGATGAGGTGAGGGCCCTCCACTAGAGCTGTGAGAAAGACCAGGACATGCCAAAACCCTGAGTTTGGACTTCTGGACTCCAGAACTGTAAGAGAATGGGTTCATGGGTTTTGTTTTAAAAGTCACCCAGTTTCTGACAATCAGTTATTATAGCCCAAGAAAACTAATATAGAAAGCCATTTCTTGTCCTATCACATTTCTGAAAAATAATTTTATTGTCCTAAGGAAAAGTCGGTGGAAAATTCAGGAGATTTTTTTTTCTGTAGTCATTTTTATTTTATTTTTTTAAAATTTTTTAATTTTTTTTATTGTTAAATCATAGCTGTGTACATTAGTGCAATCTCCTGTACCCATTCTAAGATGCACCATAGATGCGGCCCCGCCCATTACCCTCCCTCCACCAAAACCTCCCCCCTCCCTTCCCCTTCCTTGGCCCTTTCCCCATAGTCTTGTGAATTCAGGAGATATTAACAAAGACTTTTACTCTTTAATCCTGAATATGTATGACTGGTCCACATTCTCACTAGTCTCATTCAGAACCTCTACCTCTCGAAGCTCATTCTTGCCCCCTTGGCAAATTTATTCTCCTGAGATGACTAGGCCAGGCTGAGGGGAGTCCTAAGTCTTCTGATCTTCAGCCCACCTGGGTTCACCTGCAGCTCTGGTGGGCAGCTCCCAGGATCTCTTCTTCTCTGTGGGGATTTCAAAACCGGTTCCATCACAAGTAGCAGCAATCTGGAAATGCCCTGTGGGAGGGACACTCGATAATGGAGAGTAAGAGTGGGCAGACAGATGCCCCAACCTCTTTTTCTTCTAGTGGATTAATTCCGAAATGTATCTGTACAGATTTTCAGTAGTTTTTGCTTTTTAAATGTCCCTTGTTTTATTTTTCTCACTCCCTCGCTTTTGTTCTTGTTATCATCTCCCAAGTAAAATTCACACCCATGGGAGTCCCTGTCACAAGGTCCACAGTAGAGGGGGACCTGAGGGGCCTACACAGCATTGAGCTCAGCTGGATCCGTCCCCCATTCCCTCCCTGGCCCCCTTCCCTTCTCTGTGGAACTGAGCGGCCGTGCTGTTGTCATTGGGCTTATCCCCTGAGCTGCCCAGGCCCAGACACTTACAGAATGGAAAGCAGCAATTAAGAGAGAGGCAGCTTCTGAGGAAGAGTCATACCTGGACCACAAAATCCATGCACCATTTCCCCATTTCCTTCTGTTTGAGCCAGTCAGGCAGGAAATTAAAGAGACTTTCTGATTAGGTGACATTTCCAGCCTCTTGGCTATGTTATGGTTCATATAAAAGGATTCCTCATGGCTCTTGAAAAGTCCCATTTTTCAGCTTGCTCTCATCCTTTTTACACATTCACCTTAAAGCCCAAAACCATACAGCAAATAGAGCTGGGTTGAAGAACATGGCCATGTGCTAGTTATTCCCTTCCCTCCTCAATCCACTCCACCTCCTCACCCTCCTGTGTGTCCCTGGCTGAGCATTGTATTACCTTACCCAGAATCTTTTGCTTTTTGCCACCTGCTTGGGTACACCCTATGGACCCTCTGGTACAGGGGTGATCATAGCTTTCTCCAAATGTTAATCCCTGGGCACCTCGCCATCCCTAACTCTGCTCCCACCTTCGTATATAGGGTGTTCATAAAATTCTTCTTAACTATATCTCTTTTGAGGGTGCTACCCATTTCCTTCCAGAACGCTGATTAATACAGACGTGAAAATGATACCATTTCCTAGCAGTGTTTCCTACAGAAGGTCACTTAATGTTCACATCTGTAAAATGGGCTTTCTAATGCCTCCCTGTCCGAGCTGTTGTAAGAGCATGTGATCATTATTGGCTTTACTTTTCTCCCTTTCAGGCTCTCACGAAAGGTGCCAGGGCCGAAGGAGAATTAAAAACATTGAAAATAAACATATGTGTGGTCCCCTAGCTTGGGTAAAGGCATTGTTTTCATATATGTGTCTGTTTTCTTTTGTTTTAAAAGCAAGTAGTTAATGTGAATTTCAACACTTTCTATGATCCTTCCAACCCCAACATTTTCAAACAACACATTCATGGCCCATTTTCCTTGCACTGGAGAGCCTCTCTTTATTCAGCCTGGTGCAAACACTTGGGAAATGGCACTATCCCAACCGGAGGGAGAGGTGCCTGGGGGAGTGGGGGTCTGCTGCTCCATGGCTGCACAGGTTAAAGTGCGTGTCTGTCTATGAAAACAGCCTGCTGGACGTAACTTACACCCTGAACCTTGTATCTCCATAAATAACCCCTGGCAGTTTCATTACAGCCTGGGGTACCCCAGCTAACACTGGCAGCTAACTTAACTCCAATCAATCTCTTTAATGCCTTTCATGGTTTGGTTTCATTAAGAACCACGGCCATCACTCACCCTGTGCCTGCTCGGCCACCATGTTGATTTGTGTCCCCTCATTGTGTGAATGAATATGCATCCCAGAAGGCCTGAGATTTCCTCAGGAAGACAGTGCTGCCGCTGGCTCCCTATTTATTGCTTAGGATAAGAATATATATTACCTTTTATTATATGGCCATTAGAGAATAAAATCTGGTGAGAGATTTCTGCTGGATGGCGGTGGGTGTAATTACGAATTTGGGGATGTTGTGAAATACACCCTTGCTAGGACATTCACTGAGTTATCAAACAGGCCTTTCTGGTGACATTGGCTAATTCATGGCCCATGTGAGCCCATTAGGCTCCCCATCCCGCCCCTTATTTCTGCTTTTCAGGCTTTGTTTAGCTCTTATTTACGCCCCTGTATCGAGCCAAGAATTGTCCGACTTGAATGAAGAAAGGGGCTGCTCCTAGCTCTCTGGTGAAACTCTGGCAAAACCTGTGTCTCTCTGTCACTTTCTGTGTAGGATCTGAGATGAATATGTAGGTATTGAGGGAGAAAGGAGAGAGAAGGATGAAAAAATCCTTCTTTGACAGAGAACCACAGACACCATTTTATTAGGCTCAGCGCAATTCCCTGCAATGTGGGCACTGCAGCCTGCCCCGCCCCCACCACCCTTCCCCTATTAAAACAAGGAGCAAGAAAAATCAGTGCTTAAGTTAAAGTTTCCACCAAATGGTTTTCGATGACAGCTAGCATTTGCTCGGTAGATCCTCCTGGTTCACACACCGTGGCAGGGTCTCAGTGGCCATATTTTCACAGTTGAGTTCTTCCTGAATAATGTCTGCAACAAATTAGGCATAGAAAGCTTTTCCTTTCACTTTAGTCATGCATGTTTTTCTTCTCTGCATTATTCCTGAGCTTTTCTGAAACGTTTACCATAAAGACTACAAGAGATGTCATGGAGTTTTTTTTTTTTTTTTTTGTCTACCTCTTGTGTTCACAGTGGATTTCAGTAGGTAGATTGAGAAGACGGGCTTAGCCAGCACTCCCCAAGGCATAATTGACTGGTGGATGGGACTAATCTTCCCAGCTGTGTCCCCTCCACCCACCTCTCTTAGCCAGTGTCAGCAATAAACTCACCCTTACCTATGGACTCTGTCTTTTCCAGAATCCTTGTGACTTTAGATAGCCAGCCTGGTGGGTGCACATTACCTCTGTCCATGACACACAAAAGCCTGGATTTGCATCAGTCTTTGCACTCTCCATGACAAAAACAAAACAAACAACAACAGACCCCCCTTCCTGTCCCTCTGCTTTATGAATCAATGATTTGTGACTCTGTGTGTGTGCACGGGTGTGGAGCTATGTGTATGTGTGTTGGGTACCTCAAGATGATGATGAAGAAATAACATCAGAATCTCTAGAAAGGGAGTAGGGCTTAATAGAGCATATTCAACATTGTGATTGTACATTTAGAAAGCAAGGGAAGAATCTTTTGTTTGATTATAGAAACCACAAAATATAAAAATGGCTTGCCGAAACCTGAAGGAGGCTCTAAGAAAACATCTCCTGCTTTATAAAGCAAATCACATGGTATAAATATGGGTTGGAAGCAGCAGGGAAAGAAGGAAGAGTAGTTATCTGCCATTGTCATTGCACAAAGTTAGAGAAATTCAGGGAAAAGGCAGAACAAGCAAGGTCAAGAGACAGCCTGAGTGTAGCCATGGTGACCAGACCCAAACTACCCTGAACAGGGAAGTTGCCAGCAAGTCCTTCCCAGGATCCCCTCAGTGAATTACTGAGCCAGGGGCCTTACAAACTGTGCTGACCTGTCTGTGGCAACAGTTTGTGATTAACCTTTTTGGCCTGACATGAAGACAAGGCAGGAGTTTTGAACATTTAAAAACTCTACCATTGCCCCATAAGGGGTCCCCATCCTACTAGGAAAAGGATCCCTACTCTGTCTGCAGAGTAAAAATCTGAATCTTTCTCCTAGAACCTTCCTGTAGCTAGTTGGCTTATTCTTAAATTTATTCCTGGGTGAAGCCAAGAACCCCTGTGGTCAGTTCAGGGGTTTTCCTCCCTTCATTGGGGTTTCCCCTGCATCAATGGGATCATACTTCCTTGCAGAGAGGATTAGCATTATTGGAAAGGCTTATAACAATTCTATTTGTTTATTTCATAAATAGGGTCTTCTAGGCTAATGTGTGTCCAGAGTTACCCCTCCAACATAGCCTGTTGGTAGTGAAATCCTGATAGCATTTATTAACAAAGAAATTTGATGCTATGGGCTGGAATAATAGAAATGATGGCAAATGGGGAAATGAGCAGATTTTCTGATTTGTGGCTTTATGGTGTGTGAAGGTTTATATTATAAGCTTAGATATGTGCAAAATGTCAAACATTTGTCTTCTTTCCCTTGGTTTAAGATTTCTTGCCCGATATTGAAATGCAAGTATCCATGGGAGCTGTAGTTTTTGTAGACAAGTCTTAGTCCCTGTCATGTCAGAGATGACTGGGTGCCTTTCTAGGAGCAAAATTACATGACAGAACAAGGAGTGTGCTAAGACAGTGACCAATTGGAAGAGGGGAAGGCAGACACAGTAAGGTGAGTTTCAGCACCAATACTTCCATGTAGCGTGTATTCTTACCTTTGCCACGTAACTTAGTAGTTTTTCCCTTAGAAGGAACAGGGTTGGGGAAAAACTTCACTGCCCTGGATTTCCAATGATTTCTTGGATATGACACTAAAAGCAGAAAGAAAAACATATAAATTAAAGATTAGAAAGATTAAAAACTTATGTGTGTTAAAGGCCACAATTACTAGAGAAGGCAACCTATGAGTTGGGATAAAATATTTGCACATCACACGTCTGATAGAACATTAGTATCCAGAATATACAAAGTACTTTGACTTAACAAGAACAACAACAACAAAATCCCCAAACATCCTAATTTAAAAAATAGGTGAAGGATTTGAATAAGAATTTCTCCAAAGAAGATGTACAAATGTCCAGGAAGCACATAAAAAGATGTTCAAGATCATTGATCATTTGGTAAATGCAAACCTAATTAGGCAAATTTGCAATGAGATACTACTTTATGTGCATTAGGATAGTTATTATTAAAAAATGAGAAGAAACAAAAAAGTGTTGGTAAGGATGTGACATAATTGGGACCTTTTTACATCGCTGGTAAGAATGTAAAATGGTTTACCTGAAAAGTTCCAAAGTTCCAAACCTGGACATTGGTTTAGTAGAGCTTAAATATTAAAACAGAATTGCCATGTGGTCCAACAATTTCTCTTCAGGGTGTATCGCCCAAAGAACTGAAAGCAGAGACTTAAACAGATATTTGTACATTCACGTTCATAGCAGTATGATTAACAATTGCCAAAAGGTGGAAGCAACTCAACTGTTTATTGATGGATGAATGAATAAAATAATGTATACAATACAATATTATTCATGGTAAAGGAAGGGATGTTAATCGATGTGCTACAACATGAATGAACCTTGGAGAAGCTATGGAACATGTAAGGGCAAAAAGAATTTTCCTCCCTTTCCCTACTGAAAGTTTGGGAATTGGATTCCATAAAGCAACTGAAAATAGACAGATTAATAGAGGAAAAGGCATCCAAATTTATTTGTGTTGCTAATGTATGGGAGCCACACAAAATAGGAGACTCAAAGAAGGAACTGATGGTGGAAGTTTTTTACCATGTAGAAAGGAGGAAGTTTTTTTTACCATGCAGAGGCTCAGGGCTCCGAAGGGAGGTAGCAACATGTTCTGGGAGGGTGAGGGCAGGAAACACACAGGAAGCAAGGCTGTCCTCCAGGCAGCTGAAGTCTTGCAGGCAACAACCCCCAGGGGTAGACGGAGCCAGTGGAAAAAGTTTCTCATCAGAGCTTTAACCTTGTCAGACCCTTAGTTTCCTTTTACTGTGAGATAAAATCTTTCCTAGATTGAGATAAGGGAGACCAGGGGCCTCTGAGAAAGCCTGTTTGCATCTGCAGCTTACTTCATGGAATGTAGAGTTTCTCTGCAGACACAAATCTCCCCCACAGAAGGACAGCTTCATAGAGCCGTTTCCCCATCTGCAGGCCCTCTGAGGAGCCATCTCAAGCTACACCGAAGAAGTACACTTCGGGGTGGCATAGTTTAATGTTTCATATAAGTAAGATAAGCCAGCTGCAGAACTGTGCATTTGAAAATACTTAATATGGTAAATGTTATGTATATTTTCCCATAAAAAATGGACTAGGGCCATCCAAGGAATGAGGAGGAAGCGGTAGTGGGTCATGCCTGGGCCTAGGCTGATGTGCGTCCTCTTGACCCAGAGAGAGGCTCCAGGCATAGCTGATGTTTGTCTAGCCTGAGCCCCAGAATGATAAACACACCCACAGCGTGAGGCAGAATCACCCAGATGAGCCTGCTCAGATCAGCCAGCTTTAGAGGTGCACGATTGATCCCATGAGACTGAGGACTATGGTTGAAGCCACTGTATGTTGGAGCAGCTACACAAGCAGGACTGTGAGCAGGACTTAGGTGGGCAAGAGAAAGTGGAGCAGGGAGCTATTGTAAGATGGACACTGTAGACCTCATAATTTTGCCAGCGGCCAGCCAATTCCCCTCTAGTGGAGAGAGCTTGATCAGGGTCACTGGTGAGGATTTACTAAATTTCAATCACTGCTTCATTCATCATAGACAAAAAAACAAAACCCTTAAGTGCGTCAGTTCTGTCCGATTCCCCTGCAGCAGCCACTACCTTTGTCAAAACACTGCTTAAGTGCTTCCACATGGCGCTTCTTCATCCTTAGGGTAAATTCCAAGTTCCTGGATATGGTTGCAGGTCCTTAACCCGCCTTTTGACTTCCTCTGCAGCTCTGCCCCGGCTCCACCCTGCAGTTCCATCACTTTGAATACTGTACTCTCAATCTCTCAGTCTCTCCTTCCCTGCCTCTCTCTTCCTTTCTCTTCTTTTTGTGACCTTCAACATGTGAACCCTCAACCTAGAATAACCCCAAACCCTGCCCAGAGGTTTTGTCAAATGAGTGTGTAATCACCATAATAGCAGGTCTTAATTTAAATGTTACTTTCTTGAAAGAGGATCCCATGACCTCTGAGGCCAGGTCAGGCGGTGCTCTCTGTATGTGCTCCAATTGTTCTCCTGTAGCCTCCTACATTTGATATTTTATATTCTCAATGTGCTTGGATTTGTCTCCTTTGTCTTGTTCACGTCAATCTCTCCATTTAGCTGATGACAAAAATATAGTAAGACTACAGTATACCTTTGTTTAAAATGTAACTGAATGAATTAAAATTGTGGCTTCAAGACCAGTGTGTTCTCCTGGGTTTACTAAATAGGACATTTGTTCTTGATCCCTGTCTTTTAAATGAGCCACACAATTTCAGGACCCATAGAAAAGGAAATTTATAGGTCTATGAATCTTCATTTGCTATTCTGGAGAGCATGATGATGACCTTTGGTTTAGACATTCCCCAGAGATATAGCTGAGTTGTTGCTAATGGCCCTTAGCTATTCACTGGATTATCATTCCTTCCCATTGGGACATTAATTTCTAGGGATGCCTTGGTCCTTCAATTGGTAATTTCCATCTCTCATTTCATGACTTGCAATTAATATTCATTAAGAACTCATAGGGCACCTAACCCTTCCCTAACCCTTCCCTGTACTGGGTGAGTATCTATTGTCAGCAAGAGAGTTGGACTTGGAGTCCAAAGTCCTAGTCCTAGTTGAGGTCCTGGATCATTTTATTCAAACTTTATTTATTTTTAATTCAAGTCAATTATTTTATCCTAATGCTCTCTCTCTCTCTCTCTCATACACACACTCTCTCTTTCTCTCTCTCTCTCTCTGAGACATACAAAAGCACTCTTCTGAAACAAAAGCATTCCTTACTTTGATCTTCCTTTAGTATTTCCTATTTGAGTCTACTATATGCTGTTCTAGTCTATTATTCTTCATTCAGGTTCTTTTTAAAATATTTTTAAAAAATAGGTTTTACTAGAGAATAGGTCTTTTTCTGTTGTCTAAGCTGGTCTCAAACTCCTGGTCTTAAGAAATTCTCCTGCCTTGGCCTCCCCAAATGCTAGAATTACAAGAGCCACCATGCCTGAAAATTCAGCTTCAGAAACTTTTAAAGCCACACATCTTGTATGTGGCAAGAGTCTGGGTGGCAGCTCAGGACAGCTGATGCTGTTTTATGTTCCATGCTGTAGGCATGTGTACAATTAAGATGTTAATATGTCCTGATACAAAAATCAAGATATGTTTTGGACAGTAAGAACGTTAAATTTGATTGTACAAAGAAAATGTAGGCTGTAAGATTTTCCTGTCTGTGACTCTCATATGCTTTTCTAACTTTGGAGCCTGTTGATATATCACTGCAGATGGAGATCTGTCAATTTAAACCAAGAACAGAAGATGAGCTACAACTCACGTCTATCCTGGCTGTGTTTTTCTCTGACTGTGGCACCTTGAAACAGCTGTGAGACAGTGTGCTAATCTCCATGAAGCTTGAGATATTTTTATCTCCTAAATTTTCAGTACTCTTATTTTGGCTTCTATCATTAGAAATACTTCTCCCCGTCCTATGTTTCTCTGAAGACATCGATTAGTCAATGGTTATAAAACACTTTCTTTCTCTCTTTCCCTATAGCCATCTCTCCTTGCAGCCCACAGTCCTTAAAGAATCAATTTCTAAGACCTAGTCAATAGGTTCTCTCGGGAGGCTGAGGCAGGAGAATCGCGGAAGCCCAAAAGCCGGAGGTTGCTGTGAGTCCTGTGACGTCATGGCACTCTACCCAGGGCGTAAAGTGAGACTCTGTCTCTACAAAAAAAAAAAAAAGAAAGAAAGAAACTGAGAGATTAAAGTGAAACAATGTAATAATACTACAGTAGGAGGGGCCTAAGGTGATGAAAGAGCTTTTTGGCACTGCTTACTAATGTTGAAGACGTGCCTTTGTACCCCAGAAAAACTCTTCCCATAAACCGAGGATCCCAGAACAATGTTACACTTTAAAGAAAGGAAAAAAATTGTGTTAAAATTGTCATGCTCAATGCCGATAATATTTGCTATCTTGTATATTGTATCATGTATCTCCTGTAATTGCAGAAGTCAAACATGACTTGAGATATAATTTTAATACAGTTTTTTCCTTTCTTAGAATGGGTATATATTTTTTGGCACCGTCTGTATATATTCAATAGGAGACATGCATAGAGTTATTTATTTCAGCATTGTTCTTGATAGTAGAAATTAGAAAAATAAATCCAAATATCTGATACAAATTACTAAATACAATTATAAGTAACTGATAGGAATTAGACAGGTTCCAAGTGCAGGACTTTGAAATCACCTGGGTGATTTAAACAAAGAAGCTAACTGTAAGGGTAGAAGTAAAAGGCCTGGGGAATCATTAAAGGAAGTACTGAACAAATGGACTAGGGATCTCAGGAATGACCTAT
This sequence comes from Loris lydekkerianus, assembly GCA_963574355.1. Lineage (NCBI taxonomy): Eukaryota > Metazoa > Chordata > Mammalia > Primates > Lorisidae > Loris > Loris lydekkerianus. The sequence goes on along the minus strand of CAUYPK010123180.1, from coordinate 8,029 downwards.
AGAGTCACACTCCGAATAAAAGGCTGCCTCCTCTAAGATCAGCATACCTGTGACCTCAGAACCAACCTGCTATGGCCACAGCAGGAAGGAATTTGCCAAGATCTTAAGCTGCAGTTGCTGATTCTAGAATATGCTGCACCTGCCGTGACCTGCCCCTGCAGGGTGGATGCTCCACATGGTGTTCCTCAACACCCACAATGCTAGTATTTCCTAGACAGAGAGTCTCTGTTGTCTCTGATACAGAGCCCAGAATCTCTGCCCAGAAGAGATGCAAGAGCAGAATTAAAGTGCCTTCCTTTCAAGTCTCACACAAGTGCATCTGGTTAACCAAACAGAGTCACATCCACAGCACTACTTTTTACTGAGGCCAAGGAATGTCGTTTTGAGCTTTCTGAACTCTCAATCACTACAAGTTCAGTAGAAGAAGGATAGAATAAACATTGTGTGTCAAAGAACCACATCAGTCAGTTCACAGGGGATTTAGTGCTTTGTCAGATCCTCTCTTCAGGCGGGCACACCCTTCTTCAGTGCTTGGATTTCCAGGTGCCAAGGCTCATAGCTGAGCCCCTGCCTGGGAACTGTCCTCATACAGTAATAACTGTTTGCCTGAGTTTATGCTCCCTCCCAGGGACCCAGTTGCTAATCTGCTTAGGCACTTCTCTGCAACTGGGCACAACTCTGAATGTTATTCCATTTCCAAAACTCCCTGTGGGACGGGCTGAGGTCTCTGCTGCAGCCATATCTCAGTTCAGCTTCCCCTTCTCAGGATTCCCCTCCTCACTTTCTTCTATGTATCTTCTGAGAACACTTCCTAACAAGCCTTACCACTGTCCACGTCAGGATCTAGTCCCATAGTTTAAGAAACCAAAATGAAAGAGGGAGAGAGAGAGAAAGGGGAAAAAGAGTAGAGGGAGGAGGAGAGGGAAAGGGGCACATTTAGAGGGTACTATGCTTTGGTAAAAATGAATGAATGAAGCCTGAATGAATCGATTTGACTGAAACTCAAAATGAAAGTGTTGAGCAAAAAAGGCAAGTCAGAAAAATAATAGAATATACTTTTTATATATCCATATATAATAAAAATAATAAAAGCATGAATATAAAAGATAATAGTTTTCATGACCTTTGAGAGAGAAATACAGGAGAATAAGACAAGAGGGAACACAGAACCTTTATTGTACGATATATTTAATGTTTTATTAAAACAAATGTGACCATATGTCATGACCCGGTAGTACTGGGTGCAGGAACACAGCTGCTTATTCTGGTATGTTCTATGGTTGTCTTTATGTTTTAAATAATGTAAAGTGTAAGAAAAATAGACACTAGAACAAAATGATTGGGGCTGACTTATCTCCACATTGGAATCCTCTGAAGACAGAGTATTTTTTTCACGTGCCCTGGAGTCCATGGCTGTTCATTCCTGCCCTTTGGTCGAGCTTCAGTTATCTCTACAAGTTTCAGCAGAACAGGTTTTTTTGTTTGTTTGTTTCCAATAAAAAGCCACTAACTCATACATCATTGATTTGCATGTGTTATATTATAACTCATGTAAATTAAAAATGCTATAATGAATGAGAAAATATTAATACTTCATACTGCAAAACAACAACATAATGTTTAATGTTTTCATGAGAGCATAAACTTGATGATCACATTCTGAAATATGAAGAAAAGTGGGTGTTCAAGATAAATCCATCTGATTATGTCATTTTCTGCCTAAGAACCTTTAGTGGCAACCTTTTGCCAGGACACCTTAGCATTATGTGTGAGGCTTATTGCCATCTGGCCCAAATTACCTTTACAGATTCTCCCCCCAGTCCCATTTTGCCTGTTCCTCTGGGGTCTTGCTCATCCTCTCCCCTCTAGGCAGTCTAGGCAGCCCTTCTTTCTAGTAAATGCTTAGACACTCTGAGTGCCCAGTCCTAAATTACATGGTTTGGATACAGGAAAGTTGACCCCCAAACTGAGGTCAAGCTGGCGGCCAACTGGGTTCTTGACTTCATGCAGGAAAGAATTCAAGATCGCATTAATGTCCACAGCCATGATTTAATTAAAAAAAAAAAAAAAAAAGAATTCAAGAGTGAGCTGACAGAGTAAAGTGAAAGTGAGTTCCTGGAGGAAGAAACAGAAGGAAGGCTGCTCCCCGGGCAGAGCAGTGGCTCTCCCAGAGCACAGGAAGTGGTGCCTTCTGTGTTTCTTGGCCTTATGTTATAACTTCTATTTAAATTTGTGTTAAATAGAGGAAGAATTATTCATAAGAGTTCTGGGAAAGGGGTGAGGAGTTTCTGAAACCAAGGGTTCCTCCTCTTTTTAAACCATCTAGCATAACTTCCAGGAGGTGCAGCTGCATTTGTACACTGTCATGCTGCTAGAGGGGTATCTTCTGGCATGCTAATGTGTTACCAACTGGGTATTCTGAGCAGCAAGGGTAACCTGGAGTTGTTTTCATCACCATCCTGGTTCTAACTGGCTTTGGTCAGCTTCTCTACCAATTTCTGTTTTATCAGAGACTCTTCATTGAGCTGGGCCTGCTGGCTCCCTATCTCAGTTTACACCTTCCTCACCCTGCATTTCTGGTTGAAAAAAATCCTCTTTCATAGCACAATATAGACAGTCCTAATGCCACTCCTCTCACACTGTGACAGAGAATCTGTTTTTTATTTATGTCACCATTCTCCAGCCCCTTGCATAGCGCTGTTGCTCAAAATGTCAATTTCTTCCTGACATGCACAGTTATAACCAACAAAGATGCCTCTTCTATTCCAAGGGTGGTCCCTTAGCCTGTCAATGGTTATAGAACAATATGTCAGACTGAGGCTGAACAGGATTTGGTGTATATTGGCCATTCTCATGTTTCAGTGGCTACAACAGTGTGGGGACTTTAGGAAGCAAATGATTCCAAGAGACAGAAATGGTCAATGTGCCCCATCTGTGCATAAAATCTCCTGCAGAGCACAACCACCACCATCACCATGGAGATGTTGGAAATCTCTCCTACCTCTGACCCACAAACTACTCTAAATGCCTTCTGGAGGCATCTGGAGCTGTGTTTCTGTAGGTACCAGACTTTACCCTCCTGGAAAGCAGTCAATGCTATAGCGACAGCACTTGAAGTCTTCTTCAAAGGTGAGGAGGGAAGGGAGAACTCATGGAGCACCTGCTATCTGTGCCCCACACTCATGCCTGATATGTTTATGACAATCAGCTTGCTAATCACACGTTCCATAAATGAGGTGACTGAGACTCAGAGGAGAAGGGGCTTGGTCATCATCCCACATTGAGAAATGGCAGAAAGTGGTGTCTAACCACATCATCTTTTTTTCACATCCCTTTATTTCTGTAGTCACTTCTTGTAAAATTCTATTCCAGTCACCTGATTAAATCTCCTTGGAAACTTACCTTAGGCTTTTATGATTCAAGACAAAATGACAAATGACTAGAGGGGAATAGATATCATCCTTTAATCATCTGCAAGGTCATAAGATGAACATTAATGACTTTGAGAGTGGAAGAGGGGTGATGCTTTCAGAGGGCAGTCTCAATTCTGGCTAAATAGTGTCAATGACAATAAAACACAGAAAGCAGCAGCTACATAGGCAAGGCTGGTGAGGGCCTTGACACAGTCAAGAGTTCACATTCAGAGAGGGACATTAATATTTCACATTGAATGCTTTACTAGCCTCCACACCTGCAGGTCATTTGGAGAGATTTTTCAGGTTACAAGCTTGACAGTTTTTTCTGGAGGAAAATAGGGATTCCTGAGGTGAGACAGAAGATTTCCTCTAGGTAACCAGATAAGATGACTGGCCAGGAATGCTGAGGTTTTATAATAATTACCAAGCACATTGCCACCAGCCAGTTCAGAACCGTGTCTTAACTCACATTAATCTGGTGCTCAGTTGCTTCTTGTGAACTGAAAAGAGAAGAGCCTTGAGATTTTTCTGTGGGTCCTGCCAGCATGTGACAAAGTAATCAGACTGTGTGTGTTTTAGGGTTCCTCAGTTTTCCCAAGTATTTTCTCTGTCCTGACCAAGAAAGAGTGTCTTGATCGCTTTGTGTTTCCACAGGTTTGAATCAAAGTCAAGGTCTTGAACATTCCCTGACTCTGATAAAAGTATTTAGGTTGTCAAAACACTGATAAAAACTAGCTCTGACTCTGAGCCAAATCTCTTAAACCCTCATACAAACGCCATACCTGTGCACATACTGAACACTTCTTTCTCTTGCTGTCCATCATGAGGAAATGCTTTGGTGCCTTCTGTGTGTATGTTCCCCTAATAAATGCTATGGAATAATAAATAAACAAGCAAACAAACCAACAAGTAAATAAATACATGTGTTGGACCTTCTAGTGCCTCTTTCCTTAGAATCCCAACTTGCTCCAATAGTTTGGGGTTGTCCTTGAAGGAACTCTCCCCCACCCCAATAGTTTGGGGTTGTCCTTGAAGGAACTCTCCCCCACCCCACCCCTGTTTTAGAAGCTACTCAAGCCTGGGATTCAATGGGATGGAACAGCCTGTGAATTCCTACTCAACCCATAGGTGCTCAAAAATCAGCCAAGCAATTTCTACTGGGGTCCTTCTGAGTATTAGAATATTGGCAAAAATAATGGAAGTAGTGAAGAATCTCTGTGTAGGAGTTTTAAAGCATTTTATAATAAAAATATAAAATATTCCTTAACAGCAGCATCTCTAGAAGTATTGACTTGGCAGGATATACACATCCATGTCTGTATGATTTTTCTCATGAGGGCTTTTCAGCTACATAACCAGAGTTGTATAGGATGTGTCTGTTCATGGAATGGTTGTTGAGAGCCTGTTCAGACCTGGTTAGAAGACTAGACAATCACCAAAGATGAGTAAGAGGGAACACATTATCTGAGACAAGATAGGAAAGGGGGATGCATTCAAAACCACAGCAATGATTTCTAGAAAATATTTTCTGGGACAGGATGGCATACCTGGTGTTAAACCATAGGCTCTGGAACCAAGTAGGTCTGGATACAAATTCTGTCTCAGCTATTTCCTAGTGCTTATCCTAGGGTCAGTTATTTAACCTCTCTGTATCCTGGGAATATTAAGAACACACATGTCATGAGGTTCTTTTGGGTGGGTGGGAGGTATTGGGTTCATCACAGAAGGTTCTCAGCACAGTACTAAACATAGTCAGCTACATTACTGTTATCATTAGTCATTAATATTAGAATCAAAAGCCTCCTGAGGTCAAATAAGTTTGAGAAGCACATTTTTTAAAGTGTTAAATAGAATCCTTCACTGTCAGAATTTTTACAGCCTCCAAAATACATTGTGCATCTTGGGGTTGGGTGAGGGACTGTAAAGAATTCAGTACCTTCCCAATGTACCAAAGCGCAGGCCTACACTCACCCCCCAGCCACTGTTGTTTTATCTTTGCTCTTCCTGATGATCTTACACATCACATTTCTATAAGTGCTTGTGGTCTAGAGCAAGGTGAAGGTTTGGATCAGAAGTTTACATATAATATAAGGTTGGGGGGTGGGGATCAGAAAGACAGGAAAAGATATAATTTCTGAGAGGAAGGGGCAGGAAGAGGCAACTAATACTTCTGATTATCTGGAGAGGGATGTTTAAAAGAGGATTGACTTCTGGACCCTATATGGTAGGAAGTCTTCAAGAACAAATGTTTACTCCTCTGTCCTGAGATGGTGGAGGGGGAAGTTTGTTCTGGTTATGCTTTGGCATTTATGTAGACCAAGGAATCTCAATGTTCTGAACTTTTTTCACTGCTCATATTTCTATCCTGTTTCTTTCTTCTCATCTAAGCAGTCTGGGCTTGCATTTCAATAACAGGTTTCATTTATTCATTCACTTGCTCACTTGTTTGTTCTACTTTCAACATCTATTTCCTTCACCAAATAATTATGGATGTCTTGCCGTGTACCAGGTGTAGGCATAGCTCCTGAGGTCACAGCAATGGAAAAGACATAGTTTGGGTTCTGAGGGAACACAAAGCTCTGAGGATACTGTGAGAATTTCAGTCTACTTGTGGAAAATCTCCTTAAGCCACATTCTATTACAGTATGATGTCTTCTGCAATAAAGGTAAATAAAATATTCTTCAAATGTATGGTTTCTGTGCTCTCCAGCACTCACTGATGCTGTTCCTTGCCTGGAATGTCTTCACCATCCTCTTTATGAACTGGGCTCCAGGGATCCCCTCCTCTTCACAGGCCTTCTGATCACTGAACTGTTTTTCAACAGCCCATCTGCCGCACCTACTCTTTCAGGTCTTGGATGTGAACTACCTTGCAGTGACCTAATTGCTTTACAAGATTATATTCTGGACAGCACAAAGACATTTAACCATGTATTTACACCCCACAGGCCAAAGATCTTGGATTGTAATAGTTTTAAAATATGTCCATAATTTTCTTGACACTTGTCCCTTCAAGAGGTGGAATGTAATCCCCACACCCACTGTGCGTGATCTGCACTTTGCAACTTGCGTCTATCCGACAAAATAAAGCCTAAGTGGAGGTGTGCAATATTAGAGACTAGCTTGTAAAGATAGTGTGGCTTATTGCTTCTTTTTTGAATTACTCTCTTAGGGAAGAAGAAGCTGTGATGTCACTAGGACACTCAAGATAATCAAACGGTGAGAAACTGAAGCCACCTTCTCAGACAGGAGTCAGAAACCCTGCAGGCAATTAGGGATGGCATCAGAAGGAGAAGTGTGACAGAATAAGATGGTCACAAGAATGTGAATATGCTCAGTTAAGATAAATGTAACCTGTAGCCACACTTTACTTATTTTACTTTATCCATGACGTCTTTACCTAAGGTACAAGGGAGCATTGCTTTAATTGGGGCATTCACACAGTTGAGGGGACAGTGTCCCTAAATGAACTGTCTTCATTAACATAGTAAAAACCATGCCCACCAATGCCATGAAAGTTCATAGGTACTATGATAACCCCTGAAAATTAATCTATGTGAGCTAAAAGGGGGAAGAACCCACAGTACCAGGAACTCTTAACTCCTTTCCCAGACAATCTACGAATATTCCATCCCCAGCTGAGCATATTATTAAGAATTAGCATGAAAGAACAAACCCTAATGATTGGGGACAATTTTTTTTTTTTGAGACAGAGTCTCAAGCTGTCGCTTGGGTAGAGTGCTATGGCATCACAGCTCACGGCAACCTCAAACTCTTGGACTTAAGACATTCTCTTGCCTCAGCCTTCCAAGTAGTGGGACTACAGGCACATGCCACAATGCCCAGCTATTTTTTGGTTGTAGTTATTGTTGTTTGGCGGGCCCAGGCTGGATTCGAATCCAGCGCCCTAGCCGTTGAGCTACCAGGTGCAAGTCTAGGGGGAACTTTTCCTTTCTAGGATCAGTTCACTCTTTTACTTGTTCATAAAAGGTGTGTTTGACTTTGAATAAACTCTTCTTTTGCTTTTACCGAATAATTGGAGTCTCACTTCTGCTTGTGCGATGTGCTTGAATTCTTTCCTGTGTGGAGGTCAAGAACTCAGCCTGCCATCTCAGCTGGTGGTCCTTGCCAATCATTGCAACAAACTTGGTCCTGTGAGTGAGCTGCATTGGAAGCAACTCTTCTCTTCCAGTCCTACTCAAGCCTTCAGATGATGCAGCCCAAGCTGACACTGTGACTGTGACCCTGTGGAAGATCCTAAGTCAGAAACATCCATATGTACACCATGGAATATTACGTAGCCTTCCATGGAATATTATGCAGCCTTAAAGAAAAATGGAGACTTTACCTCTTTCATGTTTGCATGGATGGAGCTGGAACATATTCTACTTAGTAAAGTATCTCAAGAATGGAAGAAACTATGAAACTAATTTATGGCTTTCACATGAAAGCTATAACCCAGTTATAACCCAAGAATAGGGGGAAGGGGGAAAGGGAAGGAAGGGAGGGGTGAGGTGAGCAGAGGGAGGGTAACTGGTAGGATTACACCTGCGGTGCATCTAACAAGGGTATATGTGAAACTTAGTAAATGTAGAATGTAAATGTCTTAACAC